>OVBA01009537.1:0-10412 GCA_900406435.1 Lepidium aucheri | reverse complement strand
TTGATTAGGTAGCTTGCTCTACAAGCTACTCTTCAAGCTTATCTCCAACAAAGAGCAAGTATTTCAGAAACCGACCATCGTACTGGTATAATTCGTACACAAGTACCGATGAAGTCATTTGGTGTCTCTTTGGACAATCGTCACCTTCTATGCGCACTGTCCAGATAAGTTCTTTTGTTTTTTTGGCTGGCTAGGTTTATACCCCAGATATAAAGTGGATGATATATTACAAGTTATAGGGCACCTGAGTTTAGATTCGCACGTAGGGATAATGTGGCTCTAAGCATCAAAATGGGAGGCAATGACGGAAGTAGATCCTCTAAAGGCGGTGGCTAATGCAAAAGTGGTTTTAGAAATCTTCAGATCTGATGGATGTTGATGTACTTCACAAGTCATGCCCACATCTCCACTGCTCTAGGTCACTACGTTCTTTATTGGGAACTCAAAACCAAAAACTCCAACAACAATAATGGAACTAATTGCTCGATGTAAAAGTTTTGGTGGAATTATTGGACGCTGTTTATAAGAAAATGTCGAGTAAGGGAAAGATCAATTAATTAATTGGAGCTCTAGAGATAAGAGTTGTACAATATGGTATGTTGGACGTGTTTCTACACCCATTAGCATAAAATCACCTCCAATTTAGACCCTTCCCCTTTTCACGGCTCCTCAACTTCAAATTGTTTGTTGATCCAATAGTTTCATGTTTCTGTGTATTGTTATAGTTAAATGTCTTCAAAATGTATAAAAAGAAATTGATTTTATAATATTATTATAAATGTGCCGTGGAATAAAATGTTATACTAGTTCTTTTCTCTTGCTAGTTTGTTACTAAAAATCGAGAGCGGCCATGCAAAGCAAAGTGCCACAGTCAAGTTTCTCATTTTCTTTGCATCCTTTGGATATTTTAGCGACGAAGGACGATTGATCTATCTAATCCTCTTGATTCTCCGTGGCTCGTGAAGAGATTTTCTGAGGTTTGTTTTGACGAAATTATAGATGTTTTTCGTAAGCCGATTGATATTCTGCTCGATTTTTAGTGGATCAAATTGATGAGTCTAAAGAAACCATTGTTTGGATTTGATATCAGAATGAAAGAAACGACGATGAAGCTTTTGGATCTGTTCATAACCTCGTCGATACCAGTTGCGAAGATTCTGGTGATTACAGGAATCGGATTTTACTTGGCTCTTGATCGAGTTAACATTCTTAATCAAGATGCTAGAAAACAGCTTAACAACGTCAGTTTTTTTCTATGTGACAAACTTAAAAGCGATTTTGATATATTTTCCTCATACGTAATTTTGTTTTTTACAGATAGTTTTCTATGTGTTTAGTCCTTCGCTTGTTGCAAGTAGTCTATCTGAGACTCTGACTTATGAAAGCATGGTGAAAATGTAAGTTAGTGATGATTCAAGAATTTTAAATCAAAAAATGAAATGTGAGTTCTTATTGTTGGTGGGGGTATAATTTCTCATCAGGTGGTTCATGCCACTCAATGTAATGCTCACATTCATCATTGGCTCCTTTCTTGGTTGGGTTGTTATCAAAATCACTAAACCTCCTTCACATCTCCGTGGCATTATAGTGGGTTCTTGTGCTGCTGGTAAGCTTTATACAACAAAAGTGTTTTGTCTCTCATTCATGAATTTCTTAAAAATCTTAAAAAGTAAATCCTCAACAGGGAATTTGGGAAATATGCCACTCATCATAATCCCAGGTATATGTAATGAAAAGGGAAGTCCTTTTGGAGATCCTCAGACCTGTGAAAAATTCGGATTAGGTTATATCGCACTCTCAATGGCGGTATGTCAGCCATTTCTTCATTCTTTACTACTTAAGGTTTCTTCTATTCAACATTGTTTAATGCCAATACAAATCTGATACGTTTTTCTGTGATGTGAATCAGATCGGAGCCATTTACATTTGGACTTATGTATACAATCTTATGCGTATATTAGCAGTTCCAAGTGGAGAAACCTTAATAATTACTACCTCATCTAAAGTGCCACTGATTCCTCCTAAAGACCAAGTTCAGGAGCAGCTCTCAGTTGACAAACAAGTATATTAACTATAGCCTCCTTTTTTTCTTTTTCTAATATTCTTGTGAGAATGTTTCAACTTTAGTGATTTCTGAAAGATTGCATGTGACAAGGTTGGGACTTGGAAGAAGATCAAGCAACGAGTGTGTTCTGCAACAGAGAATATCAATCTAGGAAAAATATTTGCTCCTTCAACTATTGCAGCAGTTTGTTTCTATGTTCCCTATGAACCAAAATACTGCTTAGCTTCTCTATATGTTGACACTGACAAGCATTTTACTCTTCAGCTTATAGCACTTGCGATTGGGCTTGTTCCTACACTAAGGAAGCTACTAGTTGGCAACACAGCTCCACTCAGAGTGATTGAAGACTCAGTATCTCTATTGGGGTATTCTACAACCTTTGCAATTATCACATGTCAGTCATTATCCATGCTAATTTAATTGTTCCACTTTTTGAAGGGAAGGGACTATTCCTGTTCTGACTCTGATCATCGGAGGAAACCTTCTCAAAGGTAAAACAAACAAAATAACAAAAGCTGCAACATTTTTCAGACAAAACCTTTTCTAAATCTCTTTCAAAAAATCACAGGCCTGAGAGGTTCAGGAATGCACAAGTCGGTTATAATGGGCGTGCTTATTGTGCGTTACGTGCTGCTGCCAATATCAGGTGTTTTAATAGTAACAGGAGCACATCACTTCGGTTTGATTACAACCGAACCTCTCTATCAGTTTGTTCTTCTGCTTCAGTATGTCGTTCCCCCGGCAATGAATCTTGGTTTGTTCGTTCTCCAGACTCACAACAAAATACTACAAAACACATTTCTGTCTTTCGCATAGACTCACTCTTGACCTTTTGGCAGGTACAATCACTCAACTATTCGGGTCAGGAGAAAGCGAATGCTCTGTGATTCTCTTTTGGTCTTACGCTTTGGCTTCCGTTTCTCTCACCATCTGGCCAACATTTTTCATGTGGCTTGTAGCATGAACACACACACACACACACAAACGGGCAACATTTGCAGATCTCCCTACTTTTTGAAGCATTAGACCAATTGATATATTCTTTTCATTGTTAAAAATGCTGGAGGGTTATACAATTGGGTGTAGAGACCCAATTAAAAGGGAATATTAAAACTTCAATCATCCTAAGATAGCACATAACTGCTCAAGACAAGCAAAGACAAAGATGGAACAAAATATACTACTGAGAGTTCACTTAGAGAGCCTCAGAGAGAGGACTTGTCAGGTAAATCATCAAAGTAAGGATGCTCCATAGCCTTCTTTGCTGAGATTCGTTTCGCTGGCTCGTACTCCAGCATTTTCTGTGCACAAAGAAAAACGCAAATTACTTTAAGCTGCATCGTAACTAATCAAACAAGGTCTGAGAGGTTTATTGAACACTGGGGACTTACAGATAAGAGATCAAGTCCGGCCTCATCGAGGTTCGGGACAGCTGTAGAGAGACTCAACGGTTTCCATTGCGGGTATTCGTGCCAGTCCTTGAGTGTGCTCACTCCAGGCCACACTTCTTCGTTTGGTGTTCCCAACAACCTGAATTTCCACAAAATAAAATAAAATAAAAGCAGAGTAAGAGAATATCATGTTGGTGTGCTAGATATAGGTGTAGAAGAACAGACACTAACCGGAAAATACGGAGGAGCTGTTGGAGCTCGGAGTCTCCAGCAAAGATTGCTTGCTTGGTCACTAGTTCAGCTACAAATCAAAGAAACAAAACTGTTAATTCTTGCTATATTGACATTGAAGTGAAACTAAAAAAGAGAGGAATTAGTACCAAAAATGCAGCCAACAGACCACATATCCACTGCAGTTGAGTAATGGGTTGCTCCAAGAAGAACTTCTGGAGCTCTATACCATAGAGTTAGAATCTGTTGCACAAGAAATTATGAGGAAAAAACATCGTGAGTTAAAATTCCAAACAAGCTAAGAGAGGGTTTTTAATACACTGTAATGAAAAAAGACTTGTGTTTCATCAACATAGACTTATACCTCATGTGTATACTTTTTCATTGGGAGAGTGAATGCTCTGGCTAATCCAAGATCTGCTATTTTGAGCGTCATTGTCGTCCGGTCCATAAGGAGATTGTGAGGCTTAAGATCCCTGTAACGAAAGCAAGAAGCGTAAATTTAGTGTTCTGTCTCAAGGCACTGTGTCTCACAACAGAGACGATGTTTACCTGTGCAACACTCCGTGACCATGGCAAAAGGCCATGCCTTTGCATAGTTGGTACATCAAGCACTGCAATCATAGTTTTAGGAATATGTTTCTTTTAGGTTAAAAGGGTCAATCAGATGAGGGTGAAAAGAGAACAAAAGCTTCAAATATTAAAACCTTGACAGTATTCTGTGGAATGTTCTGTCCAGCTTGACGAAAGCTTCTAATGAATTTCTTGAGATCAGTGTCGACGTACTCGAAAACCAGGTAGAGTACAGTTTTTCCTTCTTTGTTAATACCTTGCTTAACGTCCATCAACCTGGAGGAGATGATCATTATTATGACAATAAGCTTTGAGTAGAAACGTAATCACCCACACAACATTGTGGTATTTGGATCAGATTAAAAATGCCAAGGATTCCAGAAAAGAAAAAACGAAATTGAGTCCTAAATTCACAAGCCAAGACAAGCAGTCGGAGAATTTCAGAAAGGGTAAAAGTAAACGAAATATAACCTAACGATGTGGGGATCGCGAGCGAGCATACGCAAGATAGAAATCTCGCGAAGAGTAGTGGGAGGAACGCCTTCTTCATCTTCATGAAGACGCGTCTTCTTCAAAGCGACGATCTTTCCCGTAGCCTTCTCTTTTGCTCTGTAAACTTTGCCGTAAGTGCCTTCACCTACTTTTTCAAGCTTCTCGAAAGCTTCCATGGCGGAAACAGCAGTTTTATTGTCCATCCCTTTCTTTTTTTCTCTGATCTCTCTCTCTCTCTCTATCAAGAAAACTCTTCTTTGTTGGCTAAAATCTGAGTCTAAAGAAGAGAGAAGAGAAGAAGATTAAAGAGAATGGTTTAATAGGAAGGAGATTTGTTAAAAGAGGATATTTCCTCTTTGAGTCTTGATTTCACAACGGTTCTATTTTTTTCAAAATTCAAAGCGGAGCGTCATAAGCTGTAACGAAAAATACCGATATAGTCCTTGCTTTTTTCTTGTTTGTTTTAATTGGGAAAATATTAATTTAACATTGAACTTACCCAAATTATTGATTTAGTATTAATCTTTGGATATGTTTAATTAAACCTTTAATTTTTGTTTAATTAAACCTTTAATTTTTGTTAACTTTTGAAAAAATACTTATCAGTAATCACAAATCGAAATTGTCTCTGCAAATCGAAAGCCAAATTGGTTTTTGGAAGTTTGATTCACTTTTTATCTTCGTTCGGAAAAACCCATAAGCTTGATTTGTTTTTTCTTTTAAGAACGAAATCTAATTCGTCGATTTGAAATATTGGCTTCGATACTTTAAACCGACGAATTTGAGCTTATTCTTGAAAGAAAAGAGCAAATCATACTTATAAATTCTTAAAAGAGCAAATCATACTTATAAATTTTTCATGACGAATATTAGAAGTGTTTTGAACTTCCAAAAACCAATTTGACTTTGGATTTCAAAAACAATTTCGATTTGAGCTTATTCAAAAACTTTACATAACATCTTTTCAATCGCACCTGTTGGAACCTACTTATATTCACTTTTGAAATCTATTTTGCAATCATTTTTGTTGAATTTGAATTGTGTTTTACTAAATATCATCATTTTATTCTTTTTGTTTTGATGAAATCAGTATTATGTTTGATGAGTGTTGTTATTCTATTTTATTAAAATTATTTTACAAATTTTTTTATTTTTTATTAAGAGAAGTACCTATAATTACCAAATTAAGTGAAGACATTTGGAGAGATAATAACAATGCAGAGATTTTAAGAAAATTTAAATATAAAATTTTTATATAAATCCTTAATATTTTTTTTCGAAATATAAATATGTTTTTTAGTTAATTTTTTGACTTATCAATTATATATTGAAATGTTGACGTTTATTATTTGAAAGCAGTTTATATGAGTTGCATACATCAAAATATAGATATTGCATTAGAAAACTATATGATCGCAATATGAAGAATCATCTTCAACAATATGGCCATTTTCTATATTTGTAATATCCAATGGACTATTCAGAAGTGCTTATCATCAAATGAATCATATTAAATTGTATTGTAATTCTGAAATTCTTTCATTAATTAAGAAAATATGAATGATTCCCCATTCACTATATGAAATTTGAAAGACATGAGTGTTTTTGAAAAAAGAATTATTTTTATGAATATAATTTAATGTCATCATGTATGTTGGAACCGGTTCCAGCACAAGTAGTACTTAGAATCAAGGTTCGTGATTTAAAAGAGTGAGAGAGAATAGGCAAGAATACTTGTGAGTTGAATTAGAGCAAGAGTACTTAACTAAAGACAAGTAGAGATGATTGCCGACTTGGTGTTCTTATTAGATTCGAGTATGCTCAAAAGCTGATCTCTTTTTTAAAGGATTGTGCATATATTTATAGTTTTTAGAGGCAGTTACATGTGTTAAAAATTAATGAAGTTTTACAATTGATTGGATAAGACTGAATCTGTTAAGATTCGTGCTAGATTTGTAGAAAATTTCCTTGTCGGAACAGGAAAATTTCCATTTTTTTATTTTGCTGACGTGTCATCCGACTTCTCTTCAGATTCGTAGAACCTTCTGAGGCGAGACTTTTGCCGAGTCGTATATATTACACGAGTTGAAGAATTATTGCTTGCAACCGGGTTGTTCTTTTGTATTCGACCTGTTGTTTTCCGTGGACCGAAATAGGATCTCGGATCTACCTCCAACAATGTTAATGTTTGTTTGTTTGTTATAAATGTAACTTACAACATCAAATTGTATACTTCTCATAAATATATATATATATATATATATATATATATAGCTCACTATAAATATTCATTATTTTATTATTTCTAATATGCTTACATTTATTTTAATAATTTGTTTTAGTTTTTTTGCGTTTTGTGAATTTTTATTTCCTCTTTAATTTAAATAATTTTAAACTTTTTTAATTTTTATTCCACTTTAGTGAAAGTGTCTTTCTCTCTATCAGAACGGTGCGTTCCGGGGTGTGAAGTGGGATAGAAAGAATTTTATAATTGGGGTTTTTAATAAGATAACCTTTTCAATTTTCATTCGGGAAACTAAAAGAACTTACCAAAGATTTGGAAAATCATAAACTATTGTTTTTTCCATTTTGTTATAACTGATTTGAAGATTTTATAACTTTTCTTTGTATATTTTCTCTTTTTTTATTTACGTTGTTTAATTTTAAAAGTTACAATTTTTCACTTGTTGGAAGTTACATTTGAAAAGATCTTATTTTTATATGGTTGTGTTATTCATTTTAATTTTACATGTTTGAAAAGATGTCTTCTATTATTATGTATTTTCATTGTAACTTCTCTTTTGAATAAATTTTTTATTATCTTTTAAATTGCAACTTTTCATTTTTTGGAGGTTACATTTGAAAATTATCATTTTTTTACGATTGTAATTTTCATTGTAACTTTACATGTATTGAAAGATGTTTTCTAATATTGTATCTTTTTATTGTAAGATTTCTTTTGTATATTATTTTTAATATCTTTTATTATATAGTTGCTTAATGATTTATTATTAGTTTGACAATTTTTTTTCTTATTTTATTATTATTATAAATTTTTTACCAACAATTGGAAAACTATAAACTACTGTTGTTTCTATTTTGCTGTAACTGATTTTAAAGATTTTATAACTTATATATATATATATATATTAATTTAAGTGGTTTTAATTTAAAAGTTACAACTTCTTATTTGTTGGAAGTTACATTTGAAAAAATATTATTTTTCTAGGTTGTGCTATTCATATTAATTATACATATGTAAAAAAATGTTTTCTATTATTGTGTCTTTTCATTGTAACATCTTTTATGCATAATTTTTTTAATTACCACTTATATTACAGCTTCTGATTTTTTCAGAAATTGTATTTAAAAGATATCATTTTTCTTTTTTTTTTGTCAAGGATATATCATTTTTCTATAGTTGTGGTTTTCCACTCTAACTTTACATGTTATGAAAGATGTTTTCTATAATTGTGTCTTTTTATTGAAACTTTTCTTTTGTATATTATATTTGATTATCTTTTATTTTTCATTATTTTGGAAAAGATGAATGATTCTTATTTGCTATATGAAATTTGAAAGACATAAATTTTTCGGACAAAAATTAATTTTTTTAAATATAGTTTTATATCATCATATTAATGTTTGTTTATTTTTTTATAAATGTAATTTACGACATCATATTTTATACTTCTTAAAATACATATAGCTCTTTAAAACTATTCATTATTTTATTAGTTCTAATACGATTAGACTTATTTTAACAATTTATTTTAGTTTTTTCAGTTTTGTGACTTTTTATTTCCTACTTAATTCAAATAATTTAAAACTTTTCTAATTTCCAATCCACTTGACAGGAAACTAAAATAACTTACCAACAATTTAGAAATATATGAACTATTGTTGTTTCTATTTTGTTGTAACTGATTTGAAGATTTTATAACTTCTCTATAGATATTTTCTATTTTTTTATTTAAATAGTTTAATTTTAAAAATTACACTTCTCAATTATTGGAAGGTATATTAGAAAATATATCATCTTTTCTATGATTGTGTCATTTATTTTAACTTTACATGTATGAAAATATGTTTTCGTCTTTTCATCGTAACTTATCTTTTGTATAATTATTTTAAAATTAAAAATTATTAGTCTTTGGAAGTTATATTTGAAGAAAAATCATTTTTTCTATGGTTGTATTGTTCTTTGTAACTTTACGTGTATTAAAAGATGTTTTCTATTATTTTATATTTTTATTGTAACTTTCCTTTTGTATATTATTTTATTATATTTTATTATACAGTTTCTTAATAATTTTATTATTAATTTGACTATTTTGTTTAATTTAATTATTATTATAGAAAAATTTACCAAAAATTGGAAAAAATGAATTATTGTTATTTTTATTTTGTTGTAACTAACTTCGAAGGCTTTTAACTTCTCTTTATATATTTTTCTCTTTTTTATTTATTTAAGTGGTTTCATTTTATATGTACAACTTCTACTTTTTGGAAATTACATTTGAAAATATCATTTTTCTATGGTTTTGTTATTCAAATTAATTATACATGTATGAGAAAATGTATTGTATTATTGTAACTTTTCTTTTGTATATTACTTTATTATATTTTATTTTTTATCAATTAGAAAAAGAGCAATTATTACCATACGCTATATGAAATTTGAAGGAACTTACTCACAGTTTGGAAAACTATGAGCTATTATTGTTTCTATTTTGAGGTAATTTATTTGACGATTTTATAATTTTTTTTGGTTGACGATTTTATAATTTATCTTTACATATTTTCCTTTTTATTTTATTTTAAGTGGTTTAATTTTTAAAGTTACAACTTCTCAATTGTTGGAAGTTATATTTGAAAAGATATCATTTTTCTATGATTGTGTTATTCAATTTAACTTTAAATGTATGAAAAGTTGTCTTTATTATTGTGTCTTTTAATTGCAATTTTTCTTTTGTATATTATTTTATTATCTTTAATTATTAGTTTTTTAATAATTTTATTATTAATTTGATTATTTTAATTATTTTATTATTATTTTGTAAGAATTTATCAACAATCGGAAAAATATGAACTATTGCTGTTTCTATTTTGTTGTAATTGATTTTGAAGATTATGACTTCTCGTTATATATGTTTCCCTTTTCTAAAAAAAATTTAAGTAGTTTAATTTTTAAAAGTGACAACTTCTCATTTGTTAGAAGTTACATTTGAGTAGAAATTATTTTTTCTGACTCCGACACAACTCTTGGTCTCCGATACAACTCTTGGCCTTGTCCAATCACACCTCTTCTCTTTTGACTCCAAGCTCAAGTGACAACACCAGGAAGTTTAATACTCCCACCTCCACCAAACAAAGAAGCTTCCAAACAATCTCTATATATATTATATTTATGTTGATACCAGGTCCAAATTTTTTAACAGACTTGATAATAATGAATTAGAGAAGATGGACCAAACAGATGACTAGGCAAGCCTCATGAAGTTCTTTGGGCCGAGCACACGAAGCCCAGNAAGCCCAGAAGAACATAGCCGACTAAGCGAGCAACCGACTTTGTCCACATCAGACTTATTCGCCAACCTTCACCATGTTCGCCGGAAATCAAGGAGAAAATCTTGGAGAATCTTGAGAGGATCTAGATC
>OVBA01009536.1:0-10412 GCA_900406435.1 Lepidium aucheri | reverse complement strand
CTTGCTTATCCACTTACCTCAATGATTTGATAGCTTAGACCGAAGAAAACCCTGTTATCAACGATCCACGCTCAAAGCCTTCTCAATCTTCTCTTCTTCTGAAGCAGCCAATACCAACTTATCCTTCTCTAGGAGAGCCACCTTCTTGATAGAAGAAAAACTCGCTATCATTGATCTCAATTCATCCTCTAGTTGTTCAGTCTACTCGGTCATCTGAGCTAGAGAAGCAACAAGAACATTAGACGGACCCCAATCCGTGGAGGAAAAAGGTAGGATCTCGTCTTGACGAGATTCTTACCAACCAACCAAGAGAGCGACAGCTCCAAAAACCTAAAAAATTAAGAAACATTCCTCGTAATCAAGGAATAATATTATAAAAAGAGAGAAAAAACAAAAACAACTAAAAAAAATACCAAGCCCAAGTCAGATATAGTTTCCCAAAAGTGAACTTTCTCCTCAATGCCAAATATAAACAAGATCGAGAAATCCTTGGGAATCACTACGCCCTAAGAATATACCCCGACAGTGGGTGAGTCAGGTGCTTCTAAAGGCTGATCTCCTCACGACGCCCCAAATTAACATGAGTTCTCTTTGAGAGAGGCTCCCTAGCATAAATCGTTGGCCTCCGGCTAGGGGTCTCGACGCCTACATCAATGTTCCCCTTATAGCGAGGAGAATCGCGGGTCCTCTTCAAACCCTAAAGATGTTTGCCGTGCAGACTATCAGAATGCAATGAACGATGCATGCGACCATGCCTAGAACTTTAAGAGCGTTCTGATATAGCAGGATAATCAGCACGGATACATGAGAAATGTAAGCATAAAGAATTACAAAGGGAGGTATTAACCTTTGTGTCAGCCAGAACTAGCCGGAGAACGAAATGGAGACTAAGAGGAGCCACCAACCATGAGCGCTAAAGCTGAAGGACAGAGAGCGCGAGGAATCTTCTCAGAAAAGAAAGAAACCAATAACAATCATCCTTCCTAAGCTCCGAGATTATTCTTTCAGTCTGGGAAACATATAGCCCGACGGAAGCTGCAAAACGTGCACAATGGTAAAACTGCATGAAACAAAGAAAAAGAAAAGACAAGCAAACACGGGAAGCCAACCAAGTTTTTGGCCCCACTGAGAGAGGACAAGATTGAAAGGAGTCTCTCCGAGAGTGCTAGAGACTTGCGGAAGAAGAAAACAGTCCAAAAAGACAACCTGCCACAATCAAAATAGTCCGTAGAAGCCCACACATACATATCTGGCTCATAATCCAGAAGAGAACCCAAAAGTTCAACATTGAAAGAGATACAATGGCGAGATTTGAATACCTCCAAATCACCATTAGACATACCCTGCCTCTCCTTGGGAAATAGAGGAGAACAGTGGGAGAAAAAAGAAACATGAAAAAGAAAAGAGAGGAGTGGAGAGAAAATTCGGGAAGCAAAGAAAAAATAGAGAAAAAAAAGGAATGATTACCTCTAGGAAACAATAAAAGTTAAAGCATGAGAATATGGGGAAGTGATGGTTGTTGTCGGCATGAATATCTAGGGAACCACTAACTCACTCACTTTATCAAGACACGCGAGCTCTGCCCACCGTCAATCCAATCATAGCACGAAATCCAACCATTTATTTCAAAATAGGAAAGGTTCCATTTCCGATGCAAAAAACAAAGAAAAGAAAAATGAATCGCTTTGTTATTCTAACATGCTCGAAAAAGGAAGCTGGGGCCGCTATATATGGATAGGTCCAAATCGCTCGGGCCCAATAAAAGAGAATCCAGTAAAAAGAAAAAAGACCAATGAATTGGTCCAAAGTTAACAATATGGACCAGTGTCAGCGCGCTCGTCATCAAAGGAAATAGTATCTTTCAAGAAATAAGAATCAGCACGCTAACCAATTAAGGAAACAGAATCTCATCAATTCACAGAGAATGATTGATGCAATATAAAGGTGATGAAGACACCGCCTAATCTGGCGATGATGAGAAAATCAAAATATTCTCTGGAAATCCAGAGGAAGACATCCTTAAAAACAAGAGTCGCGAATCAGAGCGTCGGATCATCAACCGCAATCACAAAAAGAACAAGTTAACCTGAGTGATTGAAATCATTTTGGTTAATTCTAAGAAAATACTTATACCAAATTCTTTGTATTTATCTGTTTATTCCAATAAAAGCTTTTTGATTCTTGATTGTTTTTTTACTCATAAATAGCATACGAGAAATAGGAAAATGATGGTGCAACGATAGTGATATGTGTGCACTTCAACTACTATTAAGAATCATTTATCATCCATTATACATTGTTTTATCTTATGTTTGCACCATTTCATAGTCTTTTTCGTCCACTTAGCATACATAATACCTTTTGCATTAGCATTGCAAACATCGTTGCATTTATAGTTGCTATCATATACTTAATGAATCATATGATGGATTTTAGCTGACTAGAGGTGCAGATTTGAGCAAACAGCCATAGTTGTGCAACTCGAGGAGTAGATAATGCCGAAATAGCTCCACTGTGCACAACTCGGCGTGGAACTCGACCTGTTTGACAAAGTTGAGCAACAGAGGAGTCGATTTTCTAAAAATGACCCAACTCGACCATCCACTCAACCTGCTTGGTCGAGTCCAACCTTTTGTAAACTTTTTGGTTTGACTTTTTAAAGTTATGTTTAAGGAAGTATAAATACCCCTTTTATGTCACAAAAACCTTGGATCGACAGTTTTTCGCCTCTTTATTTTTGAGAAATGACTAGTAAACTCTCTCTACTTTTGTAATCAGATCTGTGATTTAATGTTTAGCACTTTGTTTTTATTTCTTGCTTAGTCTTTTCATCTCATCCTCCTCTTTAAAACTATGCACATGTTTTTTTTGTTTTTGGGTTTATGCATTTAACGGATCTTGATTAGGGGTTATTAAGGATGGGGTAGGGTAGTGAAAATCCTTAATCTCCGAGGTGTCCAAGCTTAGATTTGTATAGATCTCTTCCGTTTTAATGTGTTTAATCCTAGTTTATCTCTAACCAATTTGAGATTGCTAATGGGAAATTTCCACATTCACAAAGTATTTGATAAAATTCCTGAACAACCTAATTTCAAAGATTTATATTCATACCTAAGGAATTAGTTGTCTAGAGTGTTTATTGACTTGACTAGGTTAAATCTTAATGCTTTCTAAGTTATATATTGCATATGATGATAGGGTCTGAAAATAGCTTAGTTTGAGATCTTTTATCTTGAAAGTTAAATGGATTGTTTGTGAACCAATTTTATAAACATCACCTTTGTATGAATATGTTAGGAACTTAAGTTCTAATCAAGGAGATTCATTAGTCATTAACCCCCATCCTTAGGAGCTTCTATATATAAGTGTTATTGTTGTTTCCTTTATTTGTCTTAGGAGCTTCTATATAT
The DNA here is from genome assembly GCA_900406435.1 of Lepidium aucheri. Lineage (NCBI taxonomy): Eukaryota > Viridiplantae > Streptophyta > Magnoliopsida > Brassicales > Brassicaceae > Lepidium > Lepidium aucheri. The sequence continues at coordinate 7,002 of OVBA01009536.1, read as the reverse complement.
TTGAGTGTTATGTTCAAATCAAGGATATTCATTAGTCAATGACCCCCTAGCCAGAATATAATCCACTATCTTGATAATATCAACCAACTTCCTTGTGAGTCAAGCGAACAGATAAATGAACTTTAAGGTGATCAACCGGATTTTATGGAATGAATAATCCACAGGGACAAAATGTGTAAGTACCTATTGTGCAAGAGCCTTAAAAGAGGAGGCCAAGATATATTGGAGCTGGTGCTGCTCCAAACACTCATACTCAGTGACCAGGATAGTTCCTCCAACCTCTCTTAACAAAAACGTTGAGACCAAGAGAAGCTGATATCCATAATTCCTAGCAACAAGCTCCATGGATTAGCTATGGAGGATCCACTTGACCATTTGGATGAGTTTTATAGGCTGTGCAGCCTTACAAGGATCAATGGTGTGACGGAGGATGAAGCTTGAGGCTCTTCCCATTTTCTATTTGTGACAAAGCACATCAATGGGAAAATCATCTACCACGAAGTTCCATTACTTCCTAGGACGAATGAAAGAAGGCTATCCTTAACAAGTTCTTCTCTGATTCCCGAACTACTAGATTCAGGAATGAGATAGTCAGGTTTGTTCAGAAAAAATTCTGAGACATTATTTGAAGCTTGGTAACGCTTCAAGGGGTACACTTCATAATGTCTCACCACGACTTTAGTAATGAATCACTTCTCAGTACCTTATACAGAGGAGTCATCCCACGGATTCAAATGCTCCTTGACAGTGCCAGTACTGGAAATTTCTTGAATAAGGATATGGATTAAGGCTAGTAGCTTGTAAAGAATCTTGCCCAATCATATGGCAACTATACCAAGGACTATGATAGGAATGTGAAAGGTACTGCAGACTCAAATACAATGAGTATGAAAGAGATCAAACCCCTTAATTAGAAGCTGAAAGAACTACTATTGACACACCAGGAACAAGTTCATTTTGTTTGTGAAGATAAAGAAGTTCAGGATGGGCACACTAGATCCTGACAATTGACAATCTTATAGAAGCACCAACATTGTCGATTCTCAGGATCTAGTGTACCCACCTCAGCCACAACATGCGCAGAACAAGCCCTATGTTTTGATGCAACTGTATCAAGGAGGGTATAAGCCACATAAAATTCTGAATGTACAACCAGGATATACACCTCAAGAAGCCCCACATGTGATGAGTATGTTTTAGCATCTTTTGCAAGACCAAGAATTTAATGCCATTGATGTAGCAAAAAAGTTTGTGGAGCTGAAGAACAAGATTGACTCCTCCTACACATAGCTCAATATCAAGTTTGAGACCTTGCACTCCAAGATAAAAAAATCTAGAGAGTCATAATGCATAATCGTCTTCTGTGAATAGTACTGGGCAACATCCATGAAAAGCCATTTAACATCCAAATGAAAACACTACACAATCTATTATATTAAGGAGTCGAATATAGTTATCTTCACATATAGGAAATGATAAAATCTCTGAGGACAGTGAAGTTCATGATCCAGGGGATTGCCAAAATGATTATCAATTAGAAGAATTTCTCCGAGTGTTGAATTCAATGTGCACACTTGACCAACAAGTCGAGTTACCCCTACCCCAACACCAAAACATGCTGTTTCAAAGGAAAATGGACCACACTTCATTCGCCCACCATACAAGCCTTCACTACCTTTTCCATGATGGTTCAAAAAGGAGTTAGTGGAGAAATACAAAGCTTTATTTGACAAGCAATGAAGGAGATTGAGTTGAAGATTCCCTTCATTGATGTTGTTATGCTTGTACCAAATTATCAGACATTTAGGAAAGATGCAGTAGTTAAAAGACTCAAAGAGATTAAGGGTATGGTAGTAGAGACACATGAATGTAGTGCAACCATTCAGAGGAAGGCAATTCAAGAAAAGAAGATCATGGGACATTCAACTTACCATGCTCACTAGGTCCATTGACTTTCAAAAATTGTCTTTGTGATTTGGGAGCATCCATTAGCCTAATGCCACTTTCTATGGCATAGAGGCTTGTGTTCAGCAAATACAAGCAATGTGAGATCTCCTTAATCCTAGTAGATAGACCAGTCCGGCTTCCTCATAGTAAACTGGAGGATTTACCCATCATAATCAGGAATACAGAAGTACCAACAGACATTGTAATATTGCAGATAGATGAGCAACCCAAGGGTCGGCTACTTCTTGGTAGACCTTTCTTAGCCTTAGCTAGAGCAATTATAGATGTTCATGATGGAATGATTGAGCTGAAACTAGGAAGTGACTAGAAAATGAAGTTTGCCATTAATTATGCAAAGAGGAAACCAAAAATAAAAGGACAAAGCTTCTCAGTTGAAGGAATGGATCATTTGGATATCGAGTCACTAAAGGGGCTTGCTGAGAAAGATCACCCTCAAGTTACTGGTGAAGAGTGGTCAGCCTGGAGATCTCTGCAAAAATGCCCAAATGTTGGATGAGGGATGTATTTAATCTCTTTTTGCTAGCATGGGACTGGACAACCACCTCCCAAGGAGATATGCAAGTAACATGAACTGAATCTTGGGCCTCAAACAATCTTGCAACCCATAGGAGTTGTTGTGGAGCTGTGGAGTAAAGAGTAAAGAGTAAAAAAGCATTTCAAGCAATTTGCTAAGGTTTAGCAACTTCTTTTCCCGAGAAAGCTTAAGTTGGAATGGTCAGAACCTTTCGGCATTAAAGAAGTTATGCCTTGCAGAGGCATCACTTTGTTTAGCAATAAAGGAAAGGAATTACACGTGAATAGGTAGAAGGCTAACATCTACTTGGTTGTTGAAACCACTTTAGAGGGGACCTTAGTTCCCCTATATGAACAACCCCAGCTTAATAGGCTTGAGAACTCAAGCTCAGTAACTTTAAACAAACTCATTTGGGAGGAAGTCTCATGGTATCCATGTATATATTTCTTTAAATTTCTAGTTTTCTTCTTGTTTTCGATATTGTCATGTCGTAAGAAGGGAGTGTGAACACAAAATTATCATTAAACTGACGATTGGCTAAAATAAGTGCATAGCTCGACCAGATAACTCGACCTAACATACAGATTCATAACCAAGTTCTCTCCAAAATCACCTCCTTCTTAGCAAGCCTTGAGGTAACAACTCCAATCATCCAATATAAATACCATTGCATCTTATATTTGTTTTTTTGTTGTTCTTTGTCCTTTTTTTGAGCTTCTATTTCACCAAGAGACTATGTAATTTATGTTTGGGGGAGGGATCTAGAGGTGTTTGATCACTTTTATGTACTGCATAACATTTAAGGCATAAAAACCATGAAAATTTGAAAAAAAAATCAAAACATTATTAAAAAAAATATAGTGTTCATGTAGTTGCATATGGGGTTGTTCAGAGATGGAAACTAAGGTCATAGTGTTAAACTTAGGACTAATTTCAACAAGATTTAGGATTGTGTTTAGCTGCATTTACTAAGTACTGCTGCATTAGCATAGGGGATTGTGACGATATAGCCTCTTAAGCTTGTTCAATTCATTTTGTTAGGTTAAGTGCCCAAGTTACTTGTTCTTTGCTGCATACAGAGCTTATTTGAAACATAAGACTGATCCATTCTTAGAATGCTTAGTTTAACATTCTTGCCTTGACTGAAGCGTGTTGTGATATGATGTCATTCTTTGATTATTGATAACCCAATATTGGCTCACAATTATTATGCTTATGCACTACATTTGAACTCATGGACACACATACATACTATATTCTCTCACCTTTGTACAACCCTTGCTAATCCAAGTAGATTATTCCAATCATTGTATCATTTTCCCTACCCTTAGCTTAGCTTTCTTTCAAGCCATACATAATTATTTCGTGTGTGTCGCTTTATTTTCATAATGATTTTGGTAGAAAGTGTTAGGTTTAAGCCAACAGGAATGGTTGCTCAGGTAGTTTTGGATCACGTTTTCTAGACTAGATGGGACTACGTGGGGAGTCAATTTTTTGAATGGGTCTACTTATATCTTGTGCTGAAAAGAAGTTGATGGGAAAAAAAACTAAAAAGAAAAGAAGTGCTTAAAAAATTCTTAGGAGAGAAAGGGTGCAAAAAAGAGACTAAGTTGATCTAGCAAAGGGTTTTGGGTAAATGGAAAAGCTTAATTGGTTATGGGTAGAAAATTAGAAAAAAAAAAGGAAAATAAATGAGAAGAAAGTAGAACCACAATGCTAAGTAATACCCAAACCCGCTAGATGTCATCAGATTTAGACTCATCTTCTTAGAATAAGAATAAAGTGATGAAGATGTGAGTTGATCCAAAAGAATTAGGATCATCTTCTGGGCTAGACATAGAAGTTTCTGATTTCGAGTTTTGTATGCTTGAGTGATCCTTGTAATGAACAGCTTGAGCCATGTTTGAGAAAAGATCATCTTTATCTCTTGACCTTGCCTGCAGCCAAATCAGTTCAGTGTATATGCATAACTTGATTCACAGTTATGTTTAATGAATGTTAAAAAGGAATGACATATTTGAATGCATGTCTATGTTGAGGCTGAATTTATATTGAATTGTGTAGAGTATAGCTAAGTTTTTTAAGTGAGACTTGCTCACTTTGCATCACAAAATTACTAACTTGGACACTGAGTCTGTCATTTGGATCAGCTCGCTTCGGTTCTTAGTCCCCATTTTTAACCTCTCTTCCATCTTGGTTTTATTTTTTGCATGAGGGCAAGTAAATACTAAGTTTGGGGGAGTTGATATGTATGCATTTCAACTACTTTTATGAGTCATTTATCATCCATTCTACATTGTTCCATCTTGTGTTTGCATCATTTCATAATATTTTTTGTCCAATTAGCACACTTAGTATCTTTTGCATTAGCATTGCATACATCCTTGCATTTAGAGTTGCTATCAGGTACTAAATGGAGCATTTGAGGGATTTATAGTTGACTATAGGTAGAGATTTGAGAAAACAGCAACAGTTGTGCAACCGAAGGAGTAAATGCCCAAAACAGCTCCAATGTGCACAACTCGACGTGAAACTCAACCTCTTTGGTAGAGTTGAGGAATAAAGAAGCCGACTTTCTGATAATAACCCAGCTTCACCATCCACTTGACCTGCTTGGTCGAGTCCAACATTTTCCGACCTTTTGTTGACTTTTTGGTTTGACTTTTTATGGCTATATTTAAGGAAGTATAAAAAACCCTTCTTATGTCATACAAACGCGGATCCATGTTTTTTGCCTCTTAATTCTTGAGAAAAAACTAGAAACTCTCTCTACTTTTGTAATCAGATCTTTGATTTGATGTTTAGTACTTTGCATTGATTTCTTGCTTGTTCTTCTCATCTCATCCCCTATAAAATTAGGCTAAAGTTCTTAATTTTTGGGTTTATGCATTTTATGGATCTTGAGTGATGAGATCAGGCTTATTAAGGATGGGGTAGATTAGCAAAATTCCTTGATCTGCTAGGTTTCTAATCTAAGATTTGCATAGATCTCTTCTGTTTTAGTGTGTTTAATGCTAGTTTTTCTCCGATAAATTAAGATTAGATTCTATGAATTTTCACACCCAATAAGTTTTGATGAAATTCTCGAAAAAACTAATTCCAGAGATTTATATTTCTAGCTTAAGGGATTTGTTGTATAGGATTTTTATTGACTTGAATAGGTTGAGCCTTAATGCCTGCTTTGTTATACTTTTCTTATGATGATAAGGTCTTAAAGTAGCTTATTTACAAATATTTTATAATGAAAGTGGAATGGGTTTTTTGTGAACTTGTTGTCTAGAGATCACTTGTGTATGAGTTTGTTAGACACTTAGGTTCTAATCAAGGAGAATAATTAGACAATGACCCATCCTTAAGAGCTTCTATATATGTGAGTGTTATTGTTGAGTATGCCATTTGTCTTGCTTTCTGTTGCATCTTCCTTAAGCTTTCTCTTGTTACAGTTAAGCCTATGATAACTAAATATAAATGTATGATAACTAAAAATAAGCAAGGTATTAAGTTATTGTTAGGTTGTTCGACTCTACATTTCATTTGCTTGGTTTGGATTAGATAGGTTTGATCATATCCTAATTGTTAACTTTTGGATCTATTTGGATTGATACCTGTCTATACTACATTCACATTCTAGTGCGGAAGGATAATTGTGTAGTAAAATCCTACTATCAGATACCTTAGTGGTGAGCAGATTAGAGATCGAGTTGTAGCAGTCAATCTTTAACTCTGATACCAAGCTGGTGTAGTGCAGTGCACAATTGGATATAATGGATTAATTTGCTCAACATGTTGAACATACTCGATCAACATGAACCCTGCTTAATTTGCGGATTACGTGAGTAATTAGGAAATTGAGATTCAGCTTGGCAATTGATCAAGAAATTCACAACAAATCTGGCTTATATTATATTGTAATAGATTTTTAATTCTATTGGCCGATTTATTGTGAAATGGTAGATTTATTATATAGTGTAGTAAATTTATTTAAATTTTCAAAATCAATTTGTTAGATTTTTTTGTATATGCCAGAGTTGCATTTATTTGGCAATTTTATTTAGGGTTGTTGATGCTGAAACTCAACACTAGTTAAGAAATAGTGGAACTTTGAATCAAATACCTTTATTAGACGAAAATACGTTATAAATGGAGATCGAACAAGTCCTTTAGTTCCTAAGTTCTAGGGTTTTCTCTCTCTTTTTTTTCGTATCCTCTTTCTAAGGCTAAAGACACTATTTATAGGCTTTTGGCCCTAAATCTTCTGGTGTAGATCCTCTCAAGATTCTCCGAGATTTTCTCCTTGATTCCCGGCGAGCATGGCGAAGGTTGGCGAACGAGTCTGTTGCTCGCATAGTCGGCTGCGTTCTTCTGGGCTTCGTATGCTCNAGCTCGCCTGGTTATTTGTTCGGCCCATCCAATTATTGTTGAGCCCGTTAAGGATTTTGGGCCTGGTACCAACAGGAGCCCCCAGCTTTTGAAGCGGTTCAGTCGGTTCAAAAGCGTGTTATGTTGGGGATTTTTCCTAT
>OVBA01009535.1:0-10416 GCA_900406435.1 Lepidium aucheri | reverse complement strand
TGACAAGTAGATGGAATGCGGTGGAATGGTGGAATGAGGAGTGATCCACAAATTCTTAGGAGATGCATAAACTAATTCACGGTTTGGAATGAATGAATGTTAAAAGGATAGGTTGATTTGAATGCATTATTAGGTTGTGACTGAGCTTGGTTTGAACCTTGGTTGACATGCTAAAGTGTTTAAGTAAGGCTAGTTTGAACTGAATTCTAGAACTCAGAACTAGGACCCTGATTTTTGCATTCACCTCAGCTTGTTACTCGGTTTTGAATTCCCTATTTTGTGTGCATATTTTCCATCTTAGATCATTGCATTTGCTTGAGGCCAAGCAAGATCTAGGTTTAGGGGAGCTGATGTGTGTGACTTTTAGTGTTTTTATAGTCTTGTTCTAGGTCGGTTTTGCATTCATCTAGGTAGATTTTCTCCGCACTTAGGACTGTTTAGAAGTATTTTTGCACTTTTTGCATTTGCATTTGCATATTAGAGCTTAATCAGGTAAAAAAGAGCGAAATAGGAAAAAATGGATATAAGGAGCTAAGGAGCAATCGATTGGAGTGCTTAATGATCATGGAAGCAGCCAGAAAGCAGAACTATAAACGCCTCGCATACTCACCTTGCAGCATTTATCACGATGAAGACCAGAAGAGTACCTTGCGGAAGTTTTGGGACCTCAAATCTCAAAAGGAGAACCCACCGCGCGGTCTCACCTCGTCATCTTACCTTGAGGGATGAACTAAAGAACTGACGCAAGAACTAAGACTCTACCTTGGAATCATCCACGCACGTTGGGCTAGCAACAAGATCGCGAGTCAAGTATCTAAAGCACACCTCACAGTTCCTACTCGCACAGGGGCCTGTGAGGGCCGCTTTACAGACCGTCTGGTTGACCAACTTAAGTCGGTTTGACCATTAGGGTTAGGAGTACTACCCTATAAATACCCTTTTTAATGACATATTACTTATCTGATTTTGGATTGTTGTGAGAATAACTCTATTTGTGCCGCTTTTTTATAAGGTTTTAAATCTAGCATTAAAGCTCTTATCTTGTTTATGATTGATTGAATGTTTGGATCATTTTATGCTAAATCAAGTAAACTAGTTGTTATTTTTGTTTATATTTTTCTTTAGATTTTCTTTACTTTAATAAGGCTTGTGGTATCTATCCCATTCCTTGCTCTTCTAAAAATGAGGATGGAGTAGATCCGCTTGGATCTCGATGATGGAAAGATCGGAGGTGAATCCGCGAGACTCATACTTAGTTGATCATTCGTTAATGTTGATCGCTTCTAGTTAGGTGATCCTAGTGCTTGTCTCTTCCTGATCAGTTGAGGCACAATCCGGGTCACAAACACGTTAGGTGCTTGCGGAAATGAATGCATTTACCCTCGCTAGAAATGACTCGCTCCGCCAAAGAGAGATCCAAGTGCGGAATGATCATTAGACAAACTTGGACTAAGCTTAATGCATCTGTATCGGATTTATCGCGACTAGGGTCGTATTGGATCATCCGGTCTGGATCGGGATCTTCACCACGAGAGTCGACCGATCTTACATTTATCCTAGTCTAGAGATCCCTTGCTTTGGCTAATCACGAGTGTGGATCGCCGAGATCATCCCCGATCCTTGACCCACTCCTCAAGATCCTCCTTTTCTTATTGCGTGAACCTTATATTGTGCTCTGTTTTTACATCATTTCTATGTTTGATCATCATCATCCTATTTTATTTTTCTCATCTAGCTTATTTTATTTTATTGTTTGATTTGTAATGAACTCATAGTAATGTGACAGATTTCTATGATGAGTTTGCTTGAACTAGATGAATACACATAGTCTAAACCGGTTGTAAACACATCTGAGTATTGGTTCGACATCCATTTACTTATCCACTATCTCAATGATTTGATAGAATAGAAACCTTAAAAACTTCTTTATCAATCTCTGTTTTTCAGAATTTGATATTATTATTTCTTTTGTACAACAATTCCAGAATATTCTAATCGATTGAGAGAAAAAACAGAGTGATTCGAGAGGCCTACAAACAAACCGTGAGAATTACAGATGCATGTAGATAAAGAAACGTGTAGATAAAGGCCTAACGAAGAAGCTGCGATAGTGGATTTCAGATCTTAGAGGTAGAAAGCATAAGAGGCAAAAATCCTTCCTCGGATATGAAAAGACATGGAAGGGAATATTTGATAAAATCAAGAGTATTCGATGAATTTTCTTAACTGAAATTGCCTATGTAAATAGTTTGAGAGGCCACAAAATCTTAATTTTATTAGTATAGATGTATAATAATAATAATGCGACAAAAAAGTTATGAAGCTATAACTAGTATGAAAAAAATGAGTTTGGACACATAATAAATGTATATCTGTCTTTAAACTATTTTGGCACTAGAATTCAACGTAAATTTAGTATAGTAGTAGTAGAGTTTAGAGTTAAAATGAATGAAGTTTTGTGCATCAAATAATCATATAGTATATTAAAGCGGGATATATTTTTATTTAGATACTATACTGGGTTCGGTTTTTCTAATTCGGATTAATTTCAGTTTGGTTTTTAGACATCTAAAACAACATCTCAAAAATAATATTCTAATATATTAGTATGGGTCTAACAAACTAATTAAACACCATTTAAAAAATAATAAAAAAATTCAAATTCTGCGTTATAACACGGATATAATCCTAATTAGAAAAGAAGTATAAATAGCATTTAGTAGACTTTGAAGTCGTTTTATTCCCTAGGAACACAAACACAGCCGTCGTCAACACAAATTGTCTTTTATTCCACATCTAACGCCGTCAATTATTTCCGTCCATCTCCTTCTCAAATCTCAACTCTGCTCTTTAACCCCCCAGACCATTCTTAGCTGTACCAAGACTCCCGAGAAGAGAAGAGTCAGGATTCCTGGAATTTGATCGTCCTTGAAGTTTAAAAGTTCGCTTTCCTTGTTTTAGGTTCGTTTTCTATTCTCCATTTCTCTTCTAAATCATCTACGGTTTTCTGGATCTGTATGTTTTAGGCTTGATCGATCTTAGCTCTATTGAATGAAGTATAATTTGTTGTTTTTGCTTTTTTTTTTTTTTTTTCTTTTTTCTTCTTTCTGTCTCCCAAGATTGAGCGAATAAATATGTAATTCCATTTTTTCGGAACTCAGATTTTGCCAATTGTTCTTTAAACTTTCGTCAGCCAATAAGAGTTTTGTAATTCTCAGTCTTGAAATTCTGCAAGTATTTCAACAATTCTACGTTTGGCTATACTACTCGCAATCGAAAATGGCTAATCGAGTGAAAGAAGACGAGAAAAATGAGCGGATTATTAGGAGTCTTCTCAAACTTTCTGAGAACAAGAGGTGTATAAATTGTAACAGCCTTGTAAGTTTTGTTCTTCTTTTACCATTTGCTTCACTTCAATGAAACCAATAAATCTGAAACAACTAATTTTATGTTTCCTTATATCATTCTTAGGGACCACAATATGTTTGTACTACTTTCTGGACTTTTGTTTGTACCAACTGCAGTGGAGTACAGTAAGTTCATGATTCCGCATTTTACTCCTGTTCCTGTGTATAACAGTGTTCGTGCAAGTATTGTTAATAATATGCATATCAATTTGGTTTCAGCCGTGAGTTTACCCACCGTGTTAAATCGATTTCAATGGCAAAATTTTCCTCACAAGAAGTCAGTGCTTTAAAGGAAGGTGGAAATCAGGTAAAGTAGCCATTTCCCTCTGTTATTCTTCTTGTGATGAGCTATGTTTCTAGGCGTTTTTTATTTAGTTAAGTATCTTTTGGCTTCGATTTTGTTCCATAACAGCATGCTAAGGATATCTATTTTAAAGGTCTGGGTCAACAGCGTCAGTCACTGCCTGACGGAAGGTATCACAAATCTATCTTCTTGCTAAAAGAGAGGAATGTCGAGATGAATGTCTTACTTTGACTGATTTTTTTTCTCTTATACGTCAGTAATGTAGAGCGGTTAAGGGACTTCATCAGACATGTGTATGTAAATAAAAGGTACACGAATGAGAAGAATGATGACAAGCCTCCAAGAGGACCAATGGTAAGAAGCATGTCTTGTTTAATCAATTACATTAAGAAAAGCCTGACTGGTCGAAGTAATTTGTTTGATACTATGGCGATGCTTGTTGTCATGAACGCAAGGAGCATGATTGCATCAAATTTTATGCTTGCTGATTCATTGTGGCCTTCGGTGTCATATTCTGCAGGGTGATAAAAATGATTATAGTGAGACACGAAGTTCTAGTGGGTCTAGAAGTCCACCATACGAAGATGCATATGAACGTCGTTACAGCGACAGATCAAGTCCTGGTGGGAGAAGCCCAGGGTTCGATCCAGGTAGCAGGAATCTTGGTGATAACAAGAAAAGCCCTTCTCGTCCTGAGATCCTTAATGATTGGCGCAGAGAGGATAGATTTGGGGGTAGGAAAATATCAGAAGAGGGCACCCAGTCACCTGAGCAACTAAAAGAATTGGGTTCAGTTAGCCCTCCTGTAGCTCGACCTGTTAGGGAAATTTTAGGTGACAGTGTTATTCCTCTTCGTGTGGGAGAGCCTCCAAAACCACGTGTCATTGTCAACCAAAGTACTGATGCTGCAGTACCTCCAAAGGTTTGTCTTCATCTCGTTAAGAGTGCATGAAGGATGTAAAGTATATAAGAGCCATTGATGCTCTGCTTATACATTCACAACCCTTTAGCTATTAAAAGTTGGTGTAGTACATGTATTCATTGGTAATACCATCTAGAATTCTTAAGGATGAATTTTTTTTTTTTTTGTCGTATTCCAGCCATCTGCATCACTGGGTAGTTTAATTTCTGCAAATGAGAAGCCACCAGAAGCAAAGCTAGAGACTGCTATAAGCCTGATTGATTTCGATGCTGATCCGGAACCTGTTGCTCCTTCTCGTGCAACACAAGCACCACAATCGATCACACCTCAGCCTGCTGCACAGCCAGCAAATGATAACTGGGCATCTTTTGATGCTGCTCCCAATGCCCCTAGTTCAAATGCATCTCAGTCACCACCCAGTGGGAATACAGTGGATTCACTTCTTTCTCAGTTGGCAGTGACATCTTCTATGCCAGCTCAGTTGTCTACACTAACTAGCGGACCTGTGCATTTTAGTCATTCCACGTCACAAAACTTTGCATCACCTTTGAATGGACATTCAAGTGAACAGGTGGGTACTTCATTGCATGATCTCAAAACAATTGCATAAACTCCTGTTTCCAAAAGTGTGCTTATGTGTCTCGGATTTTCATTACAGCCATGGAACACAGCACTTGCTTCTAATGTACCAAGGTCTGTGAGTGCACCGCCATTGCAACCTCTTCAAGGAGAGCCTTCTGGTGGCCCACAGACTTCTGAAGTTAAACCTTCTGGAAGAATGGAATTACCTGCGGTATGAATTTAGTTTATCGGTCTGTCTGATCTTACAATATGTGTTGTGTGTAGATGACATATTAACCTGTCTGCAGGATTTATTCACTTTAACCTGCCCATCGTATCATGCACCTCTGCCTGGGTGGCAAGCTGGTCCACCTCATGGTATGCAATATGGCATGCAGCAGTATAATAACCCCATGGTAAGATTTTTCTGATTTTTTTTTTTTGAATTTATAATGAATTTGAGCTTGAATGACATCAGATCCTATTTTATTTTCATAACTAAGCATGTCTCCTGCAACAGCCTTTCCAAAATGTTCCGCAGCCAGCCAAGTCAATGAACCCTTTTGATTTCAACACTGGACCGCCATCACAGACACAAACAGTATGTTCTCGAGCTCGTTTAACTTATCCAGGATTGAATTTTGTGTTAAAGCAAGCATGTTTTGGGTATTAGCTCTGAGCGAGAAGAAATTTGCTACTTAGAAATTGAGCGCCAATAATTTTGAGCACTTAATGAATTCTCACGAAAACTTAGCCTATGAGTTAATTGTTTAAACTATTTCCGGTCAACATATGCAGTGGGGCAGTTTGTCTTACCATAGTAGTATTTATAGAACAATTAATAAGTGAGTGTTTTACACAGTAAGTGATGTGAAAATTGTACAGGAAACTCTGTTCCCTTCCATGGCGTCTCTACAAAGTGCATTACCTCCTTCAGGCATGATACCTTCTCAAGGAGTACACAATCATTTCAATATGCCGCCTCAAGTCTCAGGCCCTCCGTCTGCAGTTCCACCAAGTAAAACATGTCAATTTTATTTATAGATTACATTGTTATTCTCTTCTATTGAATGATGCGTTTTAGTCTTATGAATTGTTTGATGAAGTCTTTCGCTCTCAATTTTCAGGGTACATGTCTCTTCAATTACCGGGGAGCAGGCCGCCGAGGTATAACTTTAACATTGAACTAATTCATTACTCCTTGCAAAAGAATCAATTCTAAAGTTTTATAGCCGTCTGTATTTTGGCAGCAATGTAAATGCAATTGGCAAAATGAGCGCTTCATATGACAATCAGCAAGCATATCATAATCCTGGAAGCCCTTTCGCAACTGCAGCTCCGTTAAACCCGCCTTTCCAATCAGGAGGAAACCCGTTCGGGTAAGAAAGAACCGAGATCTATTAGCTCCAAATCTGTTCTCACATTTCCAAAGAGAAAGCTATGGTATGGTCGAGGGTTGAGTTTGTGTAGTATAAGATGTCAGGCCGAAAAAAAAAAAGGTGTAGTATAAGATGAAACAAACATGGTACGAGGTCATAAGGGTGTTAGATGATTTTTTATAAGCATAAAAAATATGTTACGTTTGGTATTATTATTGTTATTCTTTGTTTTTTAAAAAATATATTTCATTTTCCTTTTTATGTTTTATCATAAATAACTTGAGGGTGGTGAGTCTATTATTATTTTTGTTTGGCTATTGTCCTTTAGAAAATTCTGTATGATTTTGTAAAAACGCATTGCACCTTTGAACCTGCAAGTCCTGTCCAAAACAATGGAATATTGTCTGTATAAGACTTAAAGCTTTTGTGAGACTTATGTCTTTTAAGGTTTTGGGTATTTTCTCTTCTCTCAATTCTCATCATCTCAATCGTTTGTGTATGTATAAAATTTATAAAGCTCCTCTCAGTGACTTTTTTGGTAAACCTTACAATTTGAGCTGTTTTTTTTTCTTGAGAAAAAAAAACTAGAGCTTGAATGATTTAGAATGAATGTAATCGGGAGATTTAGTAACCAAGATTGAGAGAATATGGCCATAAGGCCGAGAGAATAAGGTGAAGAAGCTGATTATATTTCTTCTTTAGTTTGAAATGAGCTTTACAAAGAGTATTTATAGACAAATCCTATCTAACTCTATTTCTACATACACATATACAAAGGTATACAAAAATTATCCAAAATGGTAACTCTTCAAACCGTCACAAGGAAGAGAGGAGGATGATTTTCCTCTTTGGTCATGGATGGTCCAAACACTAAACTTCACATGTGACAAAAATTCCAACGGTCATAAGTTTTTGTGGTTCCTTTCTAACAAGCTTGGTTAGATTGTAACCGAATGTAACTACTCATTGCTTCCTAGTTCCATTCAGTTATGCCTTCTTTTAATCTCTTCTTCATTATTAATCAAGAAACATCCAACAATTCTATTTCTTTTGGATAACTCTCTTTTCTTGTGTGTGTTTCAAGTTACTTCTTCCTTGCCTCTCATGTCAAGTCATCCGTTCCTTGTTCAGCACTCAAGCTTCATTGCTTATACAAACATTTAATAAGTCCAAAACTAAAAATCTAACACATTACTAAAGGTTAAATGTTGCATTTTCAAAAAATTAATTTTTAATTATATAGAAGATATATGTACAAATATATAATTTTTCAAAATTTTAATCGTCTATTCTATCTTGTGATCATATAGAATTGAAGAAAAAAAGCTGTCATGTGGTTGGTCTGCTCTTTAGAACCATAGGAGCTACCAAGATCCAAACTGCAACAACAGTTACAATTTGTTCAGAGCAAACACTATAAATCTTTCTTTGAGTGATATTGAAAAAAGAGAGTTTTGTTTTGTAACTTACTATAAACGCAAACCGCAAGCCATTCGTTTATGATCCTTACCCAAGTACTTGTCCACCCAACATCAATTGTCCACCTAACAAAAAAAAAAAAAACCAAGCTTATATATGCATCAAACATCAAAGAATTCCAAAGCCTACTAGTTTCTTTCTGGTGAATACGAGATAAGGATACCATATGAATAAATAATCCCATGATTAAAAAAGAAAAATGAAAAAAAAACTCACTTTTTCATGGAATGATGAGTGTTCCAGCTAACAAGTAGCATAGCAAAGTACATAGCTCCAGTAGCAAATACAAAATGGAAGAATCCGTATCCATAAGGAATTGCATCTTCTTCTTCTTCGTTTTCATCTTTTCTAAACTGTAAAACTACTCGCAGTCAATTTTTGTATATTTGATTGATGTTTAAAAATTGGGAGAGCTAATAGATAACAAACCTGGAAACATTGTGAGTCTACTCCTGTGGAGAATGTTGCCATTACCATAGCAAGCAACGCAACCACAAAGCTCTGAACAATATATAGAGAGACTGTTTTAGTACTTGCTTTACTATCTTAAAAACTCACCAAAAGAAGAAAAAAGTGTTGAGCTTGAGATTTCTTTTTTACTATGATTGTAAGCCAGTCCGTTTTGCTAGATGATTCAGCTTTTCTATTGCAAGTTTCTCCTACTGGCTCACTGCAAATATACAAACATTTTTTTTCTTAGATTTCTGATTGACCGTGGCTAACATGTTGTCCATTACAGTCACTGGGATACCTTCGAATGGCGCACCAGCAGATAAACACGACATAAAGCCCCATAAGCGCTGGAGTCAAGAATCCTGCGTTCACCTGTTAAATTGCAAACAGCGAAAAGAGCTCAGTTTCTCCAAAAATCCCAGATTCGATGGAAGAATACAAACCGCGATTATGAGGACTCACTTTGGGGTGACGAGAGATACTTGTCATGAGTTGGATGAGGAACAAAGTCCATGTGATGAAAAATATGTTAAGAAGACAAGACGGATCAGGCACATACCAAATGTACATCAATATCACTCCTAGTATGCATACAGTGTACGCAGTTGTCGCTAGTAGCATTACATGGACATGGCTGCAAACATACATACATATATATATATATATAAAGCTTCATTAAAATCAATTTTGTATTTACTTAAAATTAAGCAACATTCTCATGGAGTCTCACCATCTTTCTGCATCTTTTTGGGCTTGGAAACCTTCATTGAGCCATGTAATGAAACTGATGATACTAATAAGTTGAATTAAGAGAAAGACCCTATATATTGAAACAAATGTCATGAAGAAAATCATTTACAAAGAACCCATATCACACAGTTTCTGAAATTAAGATTAGAAACATACCTTGCACCAAAATGAGCAATCTCTCCTGCAAAGCCAAGATTAAAAGCTAGTCAAAAGATAAACTGAATTCTGATAGCTAATAAAACCAAACCGTTTACGATTATATATTTAATAAGTCTTATACCGTAAAGTTGAATAATGGAAGAAGGTAACAAGAATGGGAAGATGGTTAGGCCAAGCCACATAAAAATCTTAGCAAACCACCATCCTGAATGCCATTTATCTCCCGATGAATGTGTCTTTGATGAGCCAACTGTTGAAAGAAACATAATGAAATAGAACAGCTAGGAAACAAATTAAGTTAAGGTAACAATGTTTCTAAAGCATGAAGATAGTTTATATGTGTACTAATTACTAATCGAAATTAGGATACAAAACATCCCAAGCTAACTCTTAAAACTCCTTCAGTCCCCAAACAGTTTCCTCCATCTTCACAATTCTTAAATTCTGTAATAATGAATAAACTTGCAATGTTATTGTGAAATTTGGATGGAGGCTAGATAAATCAGGTAAACCACATACTTCTCATTTCTGTCAAAGCACCTCGACCATAATCGCACAAGCCCCAAGCCAGCAGATTTGCCAAGAGGAATAACAGACCGTACACATATCTAGCCATCCATGGATTGCAACCATTACGGAACTGGCTGAACCAAGAACCGTTATTGATTGATTCATAATCATAGCTATTATTGTTAATGCTTGTACCACTCTCCATAGCTCTTTAAACTTAGTAGACTCTCTCTTCTTCATGACATTGGAAGATCCAAAATCCTTGCCTCACTAATACCTTCACACTACAAGAAGACACTATGTTTACAACACCAATTTTCGTCCCTAATTCGTTGTAAACAGAGTTTACAACGAATCAGGGACGAACAGACTTTCCTCGTAAACAGATCGTCATAACAAGAATTTCCTTGTAAAAGCGTTGGTAACTTTGCAAGTGCGTGATTTCGTTGTAATTACGTCGTAAAAGGTTCGTTGTAAAATCGTTGTAAATCT
>OVBA01009534.1:0-10417 GCA_900406435.1 Lepidium aucheri | reverse complement strand
TTACAATAAATTAACATGTATTGACCAAATAATTATATAAATGGATTTAGAAATAAAAAATTTATATTGAAAGGAATTACATTTTTAGAAAAATATCATAAACTATTACATAAAAACTAAATTATTAGTTATAAATCAATATTTTTGTATACTTTTATACTTAAACCAAATACCTTAAAATTTAAATAAGCCAAAACAAAAATCAAATGAACATTATAATTAATAAAACTATATATATTTTAATAATCAATATTATGAAATAATATAAATTTGAAAATCAGAACAAATTTAAAAATCAGATAAAAAAATTAAAATTGAATAAATCTATTTCTAAATATTTTACCGCACTATTGCGCGGGTACAAAATCTAGTTATTTTAATAAGAATCATTTACGAAAACACCATCTGTAAAAAACGTTTGAAAAATGACCTTTTGAGCAAGCATTTTAACATAATCATTTCTGAAAGTATAAAAAGTCCATCTTACTCCTATCTTCTTTATCTCTTCCGTCAATCAATCCAATTTTTTTATCTATGTGATATGGTTAGTTAGGGGTTTTGGGGAAGTTTGATTATGAAAAGGTTTTGTTGATTCAATTGTTGAAAAAAATAGATTGCATAAATATAAAATCAAAAATATTTTTTTATAAATTTTTTTAGCTCACACCCTAAACTTCATTTTTTCTTCCATTTGTATTGGAGAGGAATTGAACCCATGTGTCGAAAGATTTGTAAAGTACAAGAATAGGAATACGCGAGCCTTCCTGATATCGACGAGGGAACACTAGGAGAACCGCCGACTCCAACAACCGTCCAACATTTTAATTATAGATCTCATAATAAAAAGTATTGTATCAATAGGGAAAGCAGCAATTCAGAAAGACCAATCAAAAATAAATAGGCAAATTGAGTAAAAAGCTGGTGAGTTGGCTTACTTCTTGTGTGTGTCAATTGAACTATTTTGAAATAAATTAATATTCGTAACAAATGTTGATTCTGCTTCTTTGACTCTTTGCCTTGATTTGGTATCGCTCTCGCAGCCCACACCAAAATCCTTTTTATTTGGCATTAACTTGGAATCACGTGCATCTAAAGCACTTTTTACTAAGATTTCTGGAAGCAAGTGATTATTCATTCGCTTCTAACTACAACGTTGAGTCTCTGTCCTCAACATTTTAGTGCAGATTTAATAAAATACATATCCATTTACATTAACTTATAAACAAAATTATCAAACAATTAACACAAAAATTTATAGATTATTGTTATAAGTAATGAACAAGAATAGCACTTTTAACAATTACAATAAATTTATAATACATAAAAATTTATTGATGACAAAAAAAAAAAGAGAACTAGAAGCACAAATCATGCTGGATCAAACATAACTGAAACAACTCATTACAATAAAAGAAACATACAACACATTAAGTGATTATTCAAGGACTCAATGTAGTTGTAAAAGAAACTGATAGGAAGAGAAAGGTAGTGTTGTTGGAAATCAAGGTGTAAGTGGCTTTACACCAAAAAATGGTGTAAGTGGCTTCTTCTTAAGAACTGGAGACAATGGAGGCAATGTAGGAATTGTAGGCACTGTAGGCAATGGAAGGTTTGGAAGATCTGTTGGCAATGGAGCTACATCATTCGGGTTTGGAAGCTTTGGAAGATCTGTTGGCAATGGAGCTACATCTTTCGGATTTGGAAGTTTTGGAAGTTTGGGAAGAGTTGGAAGAGTACCTAGCTGAAGAAGGAGACGTGAAGCTGAACAAGTGTTGATCAAAATAGAGGAAGAGAGACTAACCAAGAGAACAATGAGA
This sequence comes from Lepidium aucheri, assembly GCA_900406435.1. NCBI lineage: Eukaryota > Viridiplantae > Streptophyta > Magnoliopsida > Brassicales > Brassicaceae > Lepidium > Lepidium aucheri. The sequence continues at coordinate 8,600 of OVBA01009534.1, read as the reverse complement.
AAGAGCTTGTATGATGCCATTTTGGTTGTTTTGATGAGTGAGTAATTCAGTGATATGCTATTGAGTTTATATAGTGGAAAATAAATAATAAAATATTTGAGTTTAGGTCTTTAATCCTCCTCATATCCCTAATTATTAAAACTTTAAATTATTTCTCTAAAGGGGAGAAACTTTAAACACATGCATCTTATTTAAATAAAATTAGTTTGTGACAAGTAGATTACATATTTACAGATATTTATCTATTTTTATTAATTCGTGGCTCATGTCTACGTTATAATAGTAAAGACAAAATATCCAACAAAAGTAAACACATTAGTAACGTGTCATTTACTTTTTTTTCTCACATTACATAAGTATTAGGTAATCATAGTTTTTGTAAAAAAAAATCGAAAAGTAAAAATTAATGAATTAGAAATTATTCTTTGTCAATATTGAATCGACAAGGCCCGATCTTTAGCCTAAATTTCACCTTTAAAATCTTTTTTTAAGCTACTATAATGCAGCGGGTAGAAATCGAACCCTGGTATCAAGTCATTAGATGGATCATCCTAACCACAAGACTGAGAGCAACTCGACGAATTAAAAACTTTTTTTAAAAAAAAACATAACAATTCTTTTACTTATGTAAATTTTTTTTTTTTTTTTGATAATTGCTTATGTAAATATTCTTTTACTAGTAATATCTTGACATGAAAATGACCTCCTAGATTTAAAAATACATTACAACATATACGCAAGTACTACCACAATATATATTTGAAAGTATCTTTTGATGTTAATATATATATATATATATATGTATATTGAAAATAATATTTATAAAGTAAAAATTCCAACGAAACTGAAACAGTAAAACACTTTATTTGGATAGTCAAATAAATCAATCAATAACAGATATTTGAGAAGAGGAAATATTATAGGGAAAATATTATTAGGAGGAGAATTATTTGTATTCACATGTTGGTTTGCAAAAACTTTGGCAGATAGAGAGTATATTATTCAGCATCACATGGTTCTGCATTTCCACATTATTTGCTGCGAAATCTGCCGATTTTTATGTGGAATATAATCTTTACGCTTGTTTTGAAGTTATGTGGAGCAAATTGTTTATTTTTTATTGATAATTCTTTTAAGGTTTAGTAATTTAGTGGATTTCTATCTTGACTGGCCTAGATCTATAATACTTAGGTTTCGATTGGTAGTATTTACAAGTGATATGTTCATTTTATTATCATTTAGTATTTCATTCAAAATTAGCGGTTGAAACGGTCACTAGAAAACAGCAGCTGTATGAAGTTATTTATGTCTGTTAGAAAAACGGTTTTCAAACGGAATTATTTTTGGGTATTTGTGAAATGAATGCTGTTTGTATTGAAGAAACAATCGTTTACTTTTGTTAATATTGCAATTTGTTGTTTTATTTACTTTTGAGAAACTTCATTTCCAATTTATACAAAAATCATTCATTTATATATTATTAGATTTATAAGTTTCGTTTCAGATTATTTTAATGATGAAATGATTGAACATGAAAATATAGAGATATGATGAATGATGAAGCTGATATTAATGAGATGAAGAATTTAAAGCAACAACTCCGAATAAATCAGAGAGACTGACATTGTTTCTTCTTTGTTAAACCATCTCCAATGTATTCTTCTATTTTTTACTCTAAAATAGAGAAACTCTATAATAAAGGTGTATTTACTCTAATGTATTCCTCTATTTTTTATTCTATAAAAAAATATTATAAGTATATTATATTTTTAAATTATCATTAATATCTATTTGTTTTTAAAAATTACAATTTAACCTTATTTATTTTATTTATAAAAAGATTTTCATATTTTTGGAGTTTAATTCGCTATTGTGACTTTTATGTTGTTTAATATATGATCTTTTCATTGTTATGAACCAAGTATGTGTATAGTCTTTCTATTTTTAGAGTTTAGTTTTGTCTTATGCTAAGTGTTTCTCATATTTTGGATTATAATATTATCCTTTATAACATTTGTAATTTAATTATTTTTTAGAATCTTAATTAGTATTTATAATATTAAAATTTTAATTAATATTTAAAATTTAATTATTATTTATATATTAATTATCATTTATAATATTTAATTATTATTTAGTTTCAGTGATTATTTATAATAATGAATGACTATTTATATCATTTATAAAAAGTTAAAAGATTGTTTTGTAACTAAAAAAGTTCAACTTTAAAATAAAGGAAAATAACATTCTCCTAAATATAGAGGAAAAAATAGTATTTTACTATTTTAGAGTTAATAGAATTGGATTAGAGAAAATTTTACACTAAAATAACATTTAATGCAAATATAGAGGTGTGTTGAAAATGCTCTAAGTTTTGTAAATGCTAATATGAATAGTTTAGAAAGTCCCAAAACACTTTGTTTCAGTTAATAGTTATTATTTCATAATTTTATTGCAACTCTAATTCGAATTGTTTGACTCATGAGAGAAAGAGACAAAAGTCATATGGTCATTGGTCAAGCATGTTACTAATCGATTTTGTGTATAATTGGTTGAATGCAGAATGAATGAGTTGTCTCCAACTGAGTTGGACAAAACAAATAACCATATGCATCTATACATTTTCTTAATTGCCATTTAAATAGACATTTTGGTTCACCTCATGTGTTTAATAACAGTCCTACACTCTACGTGATTAAGACAATGATCGTGTTTGCAACTCATGCTCCACATCAAGACAATGCTCGTTTTTTCAAATTTGTCGCAGTTGCTTTACACCCGATTGCCAAGTTTACGAAGGAGTGTAAGAGATTAATCATTACAACATCCCATATAATTAGGTTTCAAACAAGTTAGATTCACTTTCTTTACATTTCTTGTTCATAATAAAGTTTTTAGAGCAACTTCAATTTCTATGTTTTTCTTTCTATTTTATTAGGTCCATATGAGCATAAATCATCTTGCTTGATTTGCTAACATACACATATTAACATCTATGATTTGTAATTCCATGCAAAATGTTAATTAAATATTTTTATAACCATGTAATTCACTACAAGGAAAATAACTGTCTCTTTATCGAATATTTTTAATTTTTGTATAGGTTAAATGACTTCAACAAAACAATAAACACAAAGTCTAAAACAGCATAAGTTAGTTACCATTAGATCAATGAACCAAAAAATATTTTTATCTGACATACATCACAAAAAATAATGTTTTGAACTAATAAATAGACATAATGATAAATCATATATATAAAAAGAGTACGTGTTTCACTCTCTCCCTATTAGTTCATTTGACAATAGGAAGTGAGAAATCATCTTTTCATTTTTCAACTTTACAATGTTTTCATATAAACTATAATTTACAATTTTTCAAACTCTGAAACATTTACAATGGTGGAGGGCCCTTCCACTTAGCCTGCTTTCTTTATTTTGATGATTTCTACAGCCTCAGAAGTTGTTTCACCCATTTTTGTCTAGTTCGGATCTCGCGCGCACTAAATCACATGGCCGACTTCTTAGCACGCTCCATTAGAGGGTTATCTAGGAATTAAATCTATATGAACAATATTCCAGTTCCGTGGTCTCATGTTCTAAACGCTTTGTAATGATTTGTTTTTGGAGTTAAGTTGACAAAAAAAATCTCTAAAACATTTATTTTCATAAAATGTTATTTACATTCTCTCAAACTCACTCATTCAATAGTCCACATTCACATCATAATTTCTAATACATTTAATGCCTAAAATGGTAATGTGAATTCTCTTAACTTAATCATAAATTTACATTTATTTCATAATTACTAAATGAATGAACCGTTACATCTATCCAGTTGTCCAATACATCACTGTGAATTGTCCAAATCTAAACGCATTTCTATAAGAGTATTCTCTTACACTGTCTTAATTAATTCTTAGGTTGAGAGTTTAGGTATCCAAATCTTAGTTGAAGTGATAGTTTGACAATGATTATAGCATATTTTTCTATTTACACAATGTTCATGAGGTTGCAACGGCAAGTAGCCGAAGGCTCTTGATTTCATTACTTCAGTTATTGCCTTATTGGTCTTCTTTTTATTATCTCTTGTCGTTTGATTTGATTTATTTTAGTTATGTAATTTTGTTTTTTCAACTGCTATAGAATTAATAGTAGTGATTAATCTGGTTGGTCATATTGTATAAAATTTTACAATCTCCATGTAATTTTTAAGTCCATGGGCAATCCCCATGAGAATTTTTTTGTCTTGATATGTAATATTTTGTCACTATAACACATATTATATCACAATATAAATATATTGTTACCAAGTCGTGACGATTTGTATATGGTTACAATACAAGTATCACAAATGTATATTGTTAACAAAAACGTTATAATATACTTGTGATGAATCTTAGTAACAATTTTGTTACAAATCATTACAGAGTAGAATCACAATGATTTGTAACACTTGTAATAAAATTGTATATAAAACATCACAAATTATTACTAATATTCATAGTTACCGTATAATTGTCATAATAGCTCAAATTTTTTGTAGTGAATATTATTTATTTTTTTCATATTGAAAAAATAAATCCTAAATTTTACTCATTTTTTATAATTTATGTGTTTATTTTAACATGCTTAGTAATTACTAAAGTTAAAAAAGCGTATGTTGAAAATATTTTTATCATATTATAATACTATTTAAAAAGATTAACGTATACTTCATATTAAGTATTAATATAAAATTTACATATTTGCTCTAATCTGAAAAATACTCTAAAATATACAAAATTAATTGAGAATTATAATCACTTTCAAACTTCTTATTACGTTTAAAACTTTGTATATTTGATTAATTTTATTTAAATTTTCGTCAAAATTATATGATGAAATAGAATTTTAAAAATTGTTCATGTCATTTATTACATTCAGTAAAAAAATAAAAATTAATACTCTTAAAAGTCACTATACAATAGTCAACTCATTCAATTTACTAAAAAACGTAACTTACATATATTCAAACTTCCGTTTAAATGGTTTTCCACTCATTATTTCATTTTTAAATTGAGTAATTTACAAATTTTAAATTTCTCCACTTTGATGGTTCACCTTAAAATCTCCTTTAAAATGAATAAGATTTGAAGGTAGTTGAAGGTGAACTGTAAATTGATTGAGAATTGTAATTACTTGAGAACTTTTTTTTTACATTTTTAATTATAAACTTCAGTCCATATTAAACTTGTATAGTTTGATGACGAAAAAAAAAAAAACTTGTATAGTTTGATTGGTTTACACTCTCCATATTGTCAACTTGGCATAGGAGGAGTAACATTATCTGGTTTATTATGCAATATATTAATTTCTTACGCACTCCAATCTTTTCAACTTCTCATATTAAAGCTCCATAAACTATATTTAATTTCATAATTGTTATCTTCATCCTATTGAACTCACCCATTATTAATATATATATATATATATATATATATATAATTCAAAAAAATGGATTTTAGGTGTAGGCTTTAGGCGATAAATGAGGTTTTGTCGATCCTGACAAAAAAATTAACTTACATTTAATTCACTTACATATGCAATGATTCACATTCTTATTTGTCAATAGATATATAACTACCAATTCTTCTACAATGCCATTGGGCTGCAACTAAAGGAGTTAACGAAGAATTGCTCTTCGAGAATATGCCTGAAGATTTTCAGAGAGATATAAGACGTCACCTCTTCAAACTCCTCAAAAAGGTAAAATAAGTTTTTAATTATTGACTCAGTTTCCTCATTGTTTTCCATGTGACTCAATCGTAAGACTTTGATGTGTTATTGGGTTTGCAGGTGAGGATACTTTCACTGATGGTGAGTTCTATAGTCTACTACATTGTCACAACAAAATATTTAAGTTGGAATGAAACTTTTATTTCAATTGGTCGAAATGGAATTAATATTTTACTTATGAATATTAAATGTGTAACTTCAGAGTATTTGAATCAACAAAGACTCCTTTGTCACTTGAACTAATGTCTTGGCTAATCTCTTTACAATTATTTCTTAACCATATTGTAATATGCCCTGTAACTAATTATGTTATCACAACAAAAAATTAATTGAATGATAGATTAATGTAAAGTAAGTATTCAACCTTTTTTTACCTTACCAAAACAACCCTTACCAAACTTGTTGGTGGTAGAAAATTTTCAGTAGAACTTGAAACATCTTCAAACTCCATTAATGGTATATTTTTCAATTGATTTTTAAAACTCTTCTTTCAAAAAAGTATCAGAAAACAATTTTACTCTTAATTAAAAATTTGAAATCATTTAGTGATATGCACTAAGTTTTTGTAACTCACACTAATGTAACCTTTAAAAAATGATTAAATAATAATCCTTTTTAAAATATCGTCTTCTTATGTGTAACTGAAAACAACTTTTACTATTCCATAACAAAATAAATTCAAACTTTAGACTAATTATATTTACTTATTCTTACTCCACAACATTTGAACAAAATCATCAATATATAAACTATATTTTTCAACTACAATTTACAAAATCATCTATATTTGTTTTTACAATACCACTTATATAAGCGAATATTTTATTTGTTTTACCTTCTGATTTTATTCTCCAGCTAATTTTATTATATCTAAATAATTATATGAAATTTCGATTTCAATTTTTTGTTGTAGCAAATGTCCAAGAAAAAAAGGTGATAATATTGTAAGTAATAAAAAATTTTAATAGGTGTTGAATTTTTTAATATCGTCGATTCAATTACAATTATAAAATCATCAATATAAGAAAATATTTTATTTCTTTCAACCTGTTATGCTCTTTTCCAACATATTCTTTTTAATATATATTTAATGGAATTGTAATGAATTTGAGTTTGGGTTACAGTTAATGTGCAAGTACAAGAACAAGAAAATGGTCAATATGTAGGTAATGACATTTTTGCTATTAGGTGTTGGATTCTCTTTGTTCAATATAACATATCCTATTTCTCTTTCATTTCTTAATTAAATGCTAAAATCTATATATATAAAGTAGAATCCTCCTCTCTTCTCATGAAGCTACATCATCATCCATATCATCAATCCAATTTCTAAAACCTCTTAATTTTAAACCATAATTAAAAACATAATAAATTTTGCACCACTAAATTTAAAACCATAATTATAAACAAGTTATATTCTAAATACTTTTTAATTTAAACTCTAATTAAAAATAATAATAATAAATTTAAAAAACCATAATTTAAAACAAATAATAAATTTAAGGATACATATACTAATTTAGTATTAAAATTTTCTAAAATATTTGTAATTAAAAAAATTTAATATGAAAACATTCATTTTATATTTGTGAATGTATTTTCCAATTTTTGTATCTACATATATAAATTAAAATTCATGACAAATATGTTTTTTATATGTGATTACAACTATTATTTTTTAAAAAATACCTCTATTTATGTATTATTTTAATATAAAAATAAGTTTTTAAACAATATAGAAGGAAAAAGGAATTAGTCTCGATTTGATATTAAAATGTTGTGAGTATTAACGCTAAACTCATTTACTTTAAAAAAAGAATATTAAAACTAAATTCTATAGAAGTTTAGTACTTAAAACAATTTAGCCTCTATTAAACTTATTTTTAATGTTCTTTCTTGATTAGTATTTTCATAAAAACAAAGTAATATTTAGGCCATTTATATTATATTTACAAACGTTTAAATCTTAACATACTAAAATTAAAATTATATTTTCCAAATTCTGTATCCGCGAATGATTGAAGTTGATAATAAATGTGTTTTATAGTTTTTATAATATTTTTCCCAAATTCTGAACTTAGATTACAAAACCAAAACAATTACAAAATATTGCACCACTATNCAATTGCAAAATATTGCACCACTATATTTAAAACCATAATTATAAACAAGTTATATACTAAATACTTTTTAATTTAAACCTTCATTAAAAATAATAATAATAAATTTTAAACCATAATTTAAAACAAATAATAAATTTAAGGATACATATACTAATTTAGTATTAAACATTTTAAAAATATTTGTAATTAAAAAATTTAGTATGAAAACATTCATTTTATATTTGTGAATGTATTTTCCAATTTTTATATCCACATATATAAAGTAAAATTCATTACAAATGTGTTTTCTATATATGATTACAACTATAATTTTTTTAACAATACCTCTATTTATGTATTATTTTTATTAAAAATAAGTTTTTAAACAATATAGAAGGGAAAAGGTATTAGTCTCGATTTGATATTGAAATGTTGTGAGTATTAACGCTAAACTCATTTACTTTAAAAAAAAGAATATTAAAATTAAATTCTATAGAAGTTTAGTACTTAAAACAATTTAACCTCTATTAAACTTATTTTTAATGATCTTTCATGATTAGTATTTTCATAAAAACAAAGTAATATTTAAATCATTTAAACTATATTTACAAACGTTTGAATCTCAATATACTAAAATTAAAATTATATTTTTCCAAATTCTGTATCCGCTAATGATTGAAGTTGATAACAAATGTGTTTTATAGTTTTTATAATATTTTTT
>OVBA01009533.1:0-10418 GCA_900406435.1 Lepidium aucheri | reverse complement strand
GTTTTTTTTGGTCGGCCAGAAACTTCGTGTTTTTTTTGGCGATTCGTAAAACGTTTATGCCTTTTTTGGCCAGTTTTCTTTTTTTTAGTTTTCAAAAAATAGTAAAACGATGTCATTTCATCTCAACTTAAAATGACATTGTTTTACTTTAACGGCAAAACAGACAATGTGTCTCACGACATGCTTATTTTGAAAAGTCAATAAAACTTTGGTATTTAATTGAAAAATCAAATAAAATTGAGTGCTTTTTTGATCGGTCAGAAATGTCATGCTTTTTTTGATAATTCATGCAAAGTTCGTGTTTTGTTTGGCCGATTTCCTAATATACAGATGTGCACATTCCAAGCAATTATCTTATAAAAATTTAATACAACATTGTCAAAAGTACCAACTACATTGAGAGTAATTGGTACTTCAATTGTAAGCAGAGTGGCAGAGTTGTAAAAATGAGAAAAAGAGAAGGGTAAAAGAGAGAAAACAGCAAAAAAGAAAGTACTAAATAGTCCAAAGAGTTCACTTATCTTCCCTTGTCCAAAGGATACTGTAGATATTTTTCTCTAACAGGTATAAACTTTCTCTCTCTACACTCTCTCTCAAATTTCCATTTTCTGCTGTTTTTCTTTCACTTTCTCGGCTCATTGTTTCCTGGGAAAATATTAAGAATTTTTAATCCCATCTTGAAACGAATATTTGTATACTATTATATGACCAATTTGATTTTGATTTATTATTGCAGATCTGTGGATTTTATCATTCTATGCTTACAATGATGAGATCTAAGCATGAGAACAATACCATAAAAAGAGAGAAAAAGCTCATGACAAGATTCTGAGACAACATTAAATTAAACTTTTCATTTATTTCAACTTGCCGCCATTGTTGTTCTACACTAAAGCTTGACAGTTGACACCTGTTATCCAAGTGAGTTTTTTCTTTTTTTTCTTGTTGGTTATTTTTGAGGCAAACCTTAATTTATTGAGATTTATTTGCATTTTATTTAATCTAAACTTTCTGCTTTATTTAGTGTATCAAGATTGTTCATTTTTTGCTGATTATCCTGTAACTGCCATTTTTAGGGCAAGCTTTGAAAATGAGGAACAAAATCATTCATCTTGTTCTTCTTCACCCAAAGATCTCTCACTTTTTTGTTTCTTCTTCTGAATATTAATTATTTAGCTTTTGAAGAAAGCTATATAATCTTTTATCAATCCCTATAGGCATAGGTTTAGATATAAATAATTTAGGGTTTCTGAAAAAGGCTTAGCTATGTACTATGCACATGAATATTTACAGATAGGCTTTGCAGATCTACAAAACTAGTATTGGTTTTGTTCAAGTCTTTTTCAGTAATGACTTTAATTTCTTTTCTTTTTTTGTTACAGGTTTAAAGTCATCACTGCAACATACTGAGTCTTTTTGCTTATCATAACTCTGCAACTGTTTCAGCTTCAGACACAAAAGAAAGAGATAGAGAGAGAGAGAGGGAGAAGTGTAAAAAGTATGAGAGTAGCGTTTCAATGGAGATGGACGAAGACGTACAACAACAACAACAATCGAGCAGAAAGCAAAAGAGATACTCCGAGGAAGATACTGGAATCATGAGGGATTGGAACAATCCATCTTCTCGTATCATTAGGGTTTCACGAGCTTCAGGAGGCAAAGATCGACACAGTAAAGTTTTAACTTCAAAAGGTTTAAGAGATCGAAGAATACGTCTCTCAGTAGCTACAGCAATCCAGTTTTACGATCTTCAAGACCGTCTTGGATTTGATCAACCAAGTAAAGCTGTTGAATGGCTAATCAATGCAGCTTCTGATTCAATCTCTGATCTTCCTCCAATCAATACAAACTTCGATCTTGAGAATCAGAATCAGACCAAATCAGCTTGTAGTAGTGGAACATCTGAGAGCTCACTGTTGTCTTTGTCGAGGACTGAGATTCGTGGGAAAGCGAGAGAAAGAGCTCGAGAGAGAACAGCTAAAGAGAGAGATAAAGATTTGCAGAATGCTCAAAGCTCATTCACTCAGCTTCTCACTGGTGGTTTTGACCAACAGAATACCAGAAGCTGGACCGGTTCTGATTGCTTTAACCCGGTTCAGCTCATACCAAACGCATCCTCATCTCTTCCTCAAGAGACAATAAATCACAATCATAATCAGTTCTCCTTTGTACCGGATTACAACTTTGGAATCTCTTCTTCTGCCATTAATGGAGGTTACAGCAGTAGGGGGACCCTTCAGTCCAATTCACAATCTCTCTTTCTGAACAACAACAACAACAACAACAATATTACTCAAAGGACATCCATTTCTTCATCTTCTTCTTCATCTTCTCCAATGGATAGTCAAAGCATTTCCTTTTTCATGGCTACACCTCCACCTCTCGACAACCATAGCCACCAGCTTCCACCGACTTTTGATGGCCGTTTATATCTTTATTATGGCGAAGGAAACCGGAGCTCCGATGATAAAGGAAAAGATAGGAGATAGAACCATTAAAAATGCTTCCTTTCATCTTCCACCAATCTTGGTTAGTGTTCTCTATCAATTCTTAAATTATGGATTAGTTAAATGTAGTAATAGTACCATGTTGCTTGATTTGTTACAATTTGGTGTCTTGAATTCACAAAAGAAAGATGGTTTATTGGGGCGTGACAATATTGAGTCTTATCTTGGTTTCATAGTATTTCATTGTGTGTCTCGAAGTTATGACTTTTTAAGATTATAAAATTAGTAATGGCATGTGGATGAATTTGAAAAGAGGGCTTCATCGTCCTGTTTGTCTCCTCATGTGTTCTATGTTGGGTTCCCTTCTTCCTCAGCATCACTTTCTTGTTTCTTCCAATTTCTGATTATTAATTATTTTCTCTCAAGGGTAGATTCGGATTTAATTGATTTAGAGTCTCATTTTAATGATTGTTCATTGTTTTTCTGTATTTGTTTCATATACTCATTCACCTAACCATTTGACTGCATAAGTTTCTGATTACATTAATTTGAATTCATCATGCTCACAGAAATTCAAAATTAATCATTCAATAACTGTTGTGGATAAGAAAGAAAAGTTAGTTAATACTATTAAATATTGAAACGAGGGAATCAACATTTGGTAAAAGAATTTTGGTGTGAAAGAACCAAAGAAAGTTTTGTCCTTTATAATAATTAATTTAAGAGGAAAAAGATAAGAAGTTGAGTGTGTTTAAGCCTGGCAAATTGTTTTAATAAAAAACTTTGGCCTCCTGAAGTGGCACCACATGCGATGTGTCGGAATCTAACACATCTCTTCATTGTTGTCCCATGAGTTCTCTCCCTTTTACTTCGGAGCCATCACTCACATTTTACATTAAACATTTTGTTTTCAGTGATTCTGCTTTTCTTCTTCTTTAGTCATTCACCCAACATGGAGATATAAGCAAACTAATGGAGCTTGGTTGATTCATTTATTTCTTACTTTTTTTTGGTTTGAGACCTTAATCATGATACATTGTCGATCGATGAAAATGTTTCTTGAAACTGAATTGCAGGAGAGGAAGTGTAATTTTGAGGGAAATTGATGTCTGCACAACATTGAGCATTTATATATGGATAGTACTCCATTGAAATTTTAAGCCTGGTTGGTTGTATGTTGAGACCGCAGAGGAATTGTTGTTGTTTGATGAGAAAATGTATTATGTAATGAATCATATATATGTCTCTTTATTTGTGTTCATGCTCATTGTCATAAACTTTGCCTTAAACTCGTACCAATGTTTTCGAGTCAATCTTCATTCTGTTGGCTGCATGGTATGAATCTTTTTCTGAGCTTCTAAGTTACAATCAGGTCAATAGGAGTGTTCTGGATCGGACCATGATGGTGGATTGGTAAATACTCTTGATGATGCAGCAAACCACATAAGTTAAACAAGCATACTGGGTGATAGACTAGAGCTTAAATCATATTGGAATGATGAAGCATTGGAATATTAACATCTAAAGTTATTAGCTTTAAGAACAGTACATCTAAGTACCAGGAACAGAAAATCAAGATAAAGCTGAAACATAATTATTACAGACTCCTATGTAACAAAATCGTTCCCAGCCTAACATGCGTCTCTTCTAAGTCTTCATACGCAGACCACAAACACATGTTCTTGCTCATTTGCCTTCTTTTAGAAGTGTATGTACAATGGCGTTCTTCGGTCCCTTAGCCAAAGGTGCCTGCAGATTCGGTGAGATCAAATCATGGAAACTTAGCTCCGCATGATTGGTGAGAAGCAGTATCTGTAAATAGTCATGGAGGTGACGGATTTTAGCTTAAGGAAATTTGTGATCTGATCTCTTTTGTTTCGAGTCTCTTCCTTCCTCTACTCTCCAATAAATGTGGATTTGTTTGCTCCCACCCACCTGGAAAATGCCTCTGATTGTTAACAGATAGATATAAGACTCGATGCTACACATGACAAGCAGCTCATGTTTATAGGTAAGAGAATCTAGTTAGGTTTTGCATCTTATATATTCTTTCTCTCGACAAGAAAAATCATCATCATCATAACTAAAACATTACACTAATTCACTAACCCGTCAGACTAGTTCTTGTACCATAAATGATTATCAAATCTAGTTTAGTTCGGATGATTACCATTGCCACAAAGGGAAGTTGTTTAAAACATCCAAAACAGAGCAGTAAACAAAATCATAGAATGGCACAATGTATTGTACCTGGAACCAGTTGTAATGCGAAATCAGAATGAGTTCATCTCCAGACAATAAGTCCTCCTCTTGAGCAACATCTTCGCTGCAGTCCCAAACGGTTCTTCGAATGCATCAGACAACCAAGAAGCATCACACACTTCCTTCTTCGACTCACTCGGTCTAATAGCCACCAATGTCGCACCTTTCAACACCGTGCCATCTGGTAAATCCAATTGTGGCGCATACCACAGCCTCATGTTCAATGCTGGCACAAGCGTCCGCTTCGAAGCGGAAGAAGCCGATAATGGAGTAACTCTAAGCTCTTCAAGCTGATCTCTGTTCATAGACAGAACACCTTGTCCATCGGCATCGGAGAGAACCAAACGATCTAAGGTCTTGTGCTCTGTGATAATCGGTTGAAGAAGATAATGCCGTGCGGAGGCGGCGATTAACGAGCTAATCGTCCAAACTACACGGAGCTTAAGTCCTCCATTGGTGTAGAACGACTCGGGTATGTTACCATTGTCGTCATCAATGGAGTTCTCAACATTTTTGCATGAATTCGACTGAATTGCTGAAGATGCACCGAGAATCATGCAATTATCAAGCGTAGATCCAAAATCAGCTCTCCATTTCAGTAAAATACCGTCCTCGATTCCTAATTCTCCCGTCGGTAATTCGATTCTCAGAAACCGAATCTCGCCGAAGTTTCTCAAAACCTGCGTCGGAGAATGGTGCGTAACACCGCCTTGCTCGATCTCACCGCCGATTTCATCACCAAGAGCAGAAAAAGATGCGTCGAATGAGGAGGAAGATGATCGTTTAGGTCCTAGAAATTGCCCCAGCACTTGAAACGGCTTGATAATTGGAGCGAAGACGAGACGGAACAAGGAAGAGAAAGAGCCACCAGAAGCAGCAGCATCAGAAATCGATGCAGCGTTAAAAGAAAATCTACGATCGTCGTCGGTGGAAGAAGAATCATCATCGGAGATAACACAATCAACACGGACAAGAACGTTCTCAACTAAAGGAACGAGAGAGTGAAATCGACGAGAGACGATGCAGCAACGGCCGAGATCTTTGACGTCGGCGACTTTATCGAAGATTAAGAGAAGGAGAGAGTCAGGGAGAAGATCAAAGTGGTCGAAAGAGGCTAGGAATTGAGGCTCCGGATGAATCCGAGAAACAGAATCGGAACGAAGAAGATAAGACATAGCTACAAAAGGTAGACTTCAGAGTGTGTGTGGAAAATTAGGAGAGATCTGAGGAGAAGAAGGAGAAGAAGGAGAAGAGGGAGAGAGGAGACTCCATTGAAGGATAGATTGAAGAAGAGAGAAGGCTCCTGATTGCTTTTGTCTTTTAGTGAGGAGCTCAAGAGAAAGAGGTTCTTTTTTGCTTAGATGTATATGATGGTGTGTCTGTCATCAGAGTAGATGTACCACCACCAGGAGGTTATTAAATGGAGAATTTAATTTCACTTATTATTATTTTCCACATCACTTTTTAAATTAATTATGGATTAGTAACCTGAGCATATTATCCAAAATTTAAGATTCCACATGTGATATATCTGCTCTGTCCCAAAATTTTGGATATCCGAGATAAATGAATTTGGATTCGAATAGTAAAAATTATGAATCTGCGAGAATCCGGATCTGGATAGTAATTTTTTTTCCAAATATTCAATTTCGGTTAGTCTTACAATATTTAGAATATAATTTTTTATTATATGTGATATTTCTACTAAATAATTTTGAAAAAGTGTTAATGTGTAGATTTATTTTAAATTTTCAATTCATGAATATAATATTTTTATGTACTAGTGTTAGTATTTAACATAAAAAGCCAATATAAATTATTAAATATATATATATATATATGGTTTTTTTGCATGAAATTTAATTATTTATAACTTTTAATAGCATAAATCTACATTTTCCCTTACTATTTTATTATTACATATATGGTATTATTTTTTAATAAAAAATATGTAATATAATAACATATCAAATCTAGATATCTGTAGATCTAGATCTAAATATTCGTAAATATTGAATCTAGGGTATCCATAATGTTCAGATCTAGATCCGGATTTGAATATCACAAAATTTATGGATATCCGATTAGTGTCCAAGATCAAATTGGGATATGTAAACTCTCTTTACTATTTTAATTATTAGTTAAACAAATATGTACAATACATATTTTTTTACCAAATGCCGACTATATGTTTTTAAAAACTTTTAAACATTTTACTGATTCACACAATTAATACAAAATTCAAGTGTAAGACTGTTGATTTGTGGAATTACTTTTTTTGGTTGGAGAAGTATAATTTGAAATATACTGTATATTTTTAGAATTGATGTAGATGTTGGATCTTAAATTAAATTATGTGTTGATAGGTAGAGTACTGGTGTATTACTATCTCTATCATGAGTTGGTAATGGTGCCACACTGTTCTATAAAATATGTATCATAATTCCATTTAAAAAAATTAATGCAAAACTAATTAGTAATAAATAATTCTGAAGGAAAAAGACAATATATGTCATACTGGTTACTGGTGAATTTTTTTTAATAAATTCAAAAAAGAAAAAAATACTCAAATTATGTTTAAATTGGCCCAACACACACATGATTAACTAGTTTTATTTATAAAACCATATCGTTTCAGTCGTTTTAATTTAAGTAATAGATTTTCTCCATCGTTAAAGCTTTTAATTTTCAAATATCATGAAAAATGTATAGTTTAAATCAAATAGCTATGGACCAAAAAAATTTAAAGTGGGTTACAACAAAATGTTTGGTACAATATTTGACAAAATAAAAAAGAGGTTAGGTATTAAATTAAAATTGAAATAAATAGCCATCATAAATGAGTTTTTGGCCACTACTATGCGTGCACATAATCTGGTCAGATCATTATTAGATTCGCGAATTAGATTGACCGTCATAATGGTTTAGAACTCATTATTTGCTCGTAAAACCATATATGTCAATATAAACATAAATATGTCGATATCCAAATACCTCACTCCAATTATTAACGATTGCTTGAATTGAAATTTTCATTATTAAAATGAATCTCTTTGTTTGCCTTATTAGAGTGTATATTCAAAGGAGACCGCATCACAAAAAACCAACATGTCTATGGTCGAAAATGAGGACTAAAAGGAAAGACTGTCTCGAATCTCTTTCATATAGAGAAACATCCTGCATAAGAAAAACATCAGTGTAATTCATAAGTAGCAATATATAGATGGGCCTCCACCAAATGTACCAAATTGGTACAAGTTGCATTTTGTTTTCAGTTTATAATCATTATTTGCTTGACTTATATTAACTTAATAGCTAAATGACAATAGGTATATTCGTAGATATAAAGTTTAAACTGGATAAGATTTGATCAAATGAATGAAAAAACTAGAAGGACTATAGCAAGCAAATAATTAAAAATTTTGATTTAATTTGAGTTTCTTATTCATAGAATTTATTTGTATTTTAATAGGATAAAAAAGAAAATCAACTTTTCTTTTTTATTCATATGCTTTTGAATTGATATTTGTTTCTTTCGAAGTCTTTCGATCTATTTCTCCCAAAATAAAGATTGATTTTTTGTTTATTATAAATCAAGGGTGGTTTAAAACTTGGAGTTGAAGAAGTATCATCATATGACTATTATCAGTTATAATGTGAAAACAAATCGTGTGATTGAAAACTACAAAAAAAAAAAAAAATTGATTTGCCAGATCATATTTGCTATATACACTCTCTCAATAATTGTAGATATAAACGTACATAAGTGCATTTGCATATTTATGTCATTAATGAAGGTCCTTATTAATACATTTATAAACATACCGTCTATTATAATTGTAGCATATGATTTTTTTTAAGTCTTAGCATTGACCTCAACAATAAATTATCAATTATATCTATTACAACTTCTCTCAACAATAAATTATCGATTTTATATATTACAATATATTATCAATTATATTTATTACAACTTCTCTCAAATACTTTTTCACTGCATTATCGCTTTTTTGTTAATTACACACACATATATATATATATGACGTATATGAGATAGTGTAGATGTAAATATGTACATGTTTGTGTATTGCATTTGCTTCATGTATGTCATGTTATTTGTTAAATAACTGGAGTAAAAACCTATTTCTTGTATCTGAGTAATTACAGTGAAACTAAACATATATTGATAACAAAATTATTTAATTAACTAATTTGGGTATTATACATTATGACGGACTCACCGGTGATGCATGTGTCCTGTCGGTACCTTCCTTGGAAATTTCGTACGGAGATTCACACTATTTTTTTATTACTTCGGTTTGATTCTATTTTAATCTAAATCATAGTAGTACCAAATTCTCTAGTAATGAATTTATTTATTTCAGCTAAAAATGTTACCATCAATCAGCTTAAACTGTGGGTTATTAAACAACGTATGTTATTTTCATTAGTGGACAACACACCCAATACGCTTTAATGTCGGAGAACATTTTCAAGCTTTTAGCAAGAAGTTGTGTACTAAAGGTTCATGGGCCTTGGGTTTTTGGCCCAGTATAGGTCCATAAATCATAAACGACCAAATATTTTGTTTTCTCCTTTTTAAGTGATAGCATCAAGTCGATTCAGTTGACATGTTCTAACTGTTTCATTTATTCCACCAAAATTAATTGAAAAGATTACGAATCACGAATTTACTTGATTTGAAAGATTCAAGTGTTTTTCGTAGAATAGTTAAAATAAACATCAGTTTTCTATTGAAATTTAACTTTATTCACATATCTTACTTGATGTACTTTTTTTTTGTTAATGAAGAGATCTACAAAAACACCTGATTTTTTTTTGTCAACAATATTGGAGCACAACTGGCTGGCCCATTAGCCAAGTTCCTGCATAATGCAGGCGGCATGACTCGATCCCAGGATATGCAAGTGCGCCTGCCATTTAGTGGACTTACACTTACCACTGGACTAAAGGTCACTTGCACAAAAAAAACCTGATTCACATCTCAAAAACTTTTTCTCTAAAAACTTTTAAAATCTTGTACTTATAATTAGTGGCATATGTAAGAGCATGTACATTGAAGGATCTAAATGGATTCTTAGGCTCGATATCATAGGCCCAGTCGTTTAAAAAAAATTAAAAATAAGCCAAATTGTTAAGAAACAGGTTCGCCACAATCATCCCGCAAGAAACAGGTTCTTGTGACGTGTCGAACTGTGATTTATTTATTTTATTCAAGTCTCTTTTTGGTGCTTATCCACGTGTCCAACCTATCTCTTGGTTTTTTCTTAATAATTGATAATATCATTTAGTAGTGGATATAACAAATTATAATATTTACTTTGTCTGCATTTTTTTTAATTCATGGTAAACTTGGTTAAGAAAAGGATCAACATATTAAGAAATGCCGACATGTTAACATGTTAACATATTAACACTACAACAAAACATTAAATTAGCAACACAATTTGCAACATTTTAGGGACGGTAGAGTTTAGGGATCGTTTGCCAACGCTATTACGACAAAAATTCGTTTCGTTGTNTTGTAAAACAGTTGGCAATTTACAATGAAAGTACAACGTATTAACATGTTAGATAAATTTCGTTGTAAAACCGTCCCTAAATTGCAATGAATTTACAGCGACTTTTATTTACAATGAATGCACAACATTTTAACAAGTGTGATATAATCTGTTGTAAAAACATCCC
>OVBA01009532.1:0-10421 GCA_900406435.1 Lepidium aucheri | reverse complement strand
CAAAGTAGACTTTATTTTAAGTCTACAATGTAGATTATAAATTAAGTCTACGATGTAGACTTAAAATGTAGCGTGTACACTTTACTTGTAGACTTATGAAGGTTAAAACTGTAATTATGGTATCTGTTTTTTGTTTGTTCATTAAGGAGAATATTGTAAATTAACAAGCTTTTTGAGTTAGTTTTGCATTTGACTCAAATATGGGTCTAGTTTTGTATTTCATTTCAAATTTTAGGTCATTTTAATCAATCCCCTCTTGAAGTTATGAGTAAAAGTATGGTAAGCTCGAGTTGTAGGAGAAACTTGTAGGTTTGTAATGATGTTAGTACTTCATTGTTCAATAATTTTTTTGAATTTAGTAACTAAATCATTTTTTTTACATTAGAGCAAATTTTATCACACTAATATATACATATATATATATATATATATATATCTTTTTGATGAAAAAACATATATCTTAGAGTTTCTTTTTTCGTACTGGTCTCACCTTGTGGGCCCCAAATCCCACATGGGCTATTTTGTTTTTACTGGAGCGTTTTGTGGTTATTTTGTTCTCACTCTAAAATATATAAATATCAATTAATTAGAAAATATTTTAAATTATTATAAAAGTATTCACATAGATAAATTATTAATAATGTACCTTAAAATCATAAAGAACCATATCAATCGTTTGAACATGTACTTAAGTGTATATTTTCTAGAGCTTTATAATTTTAACTTTAATCTTCGAGGTTTATTTGTTGGGTTTCAACGAAAAAATTTCAGAGAAATATACGATGAAGAAAAAGAAAAAATCAAGAGAAAAAAAGAGTACCAAAAACCTTTGGTGTTATTAAATTTTTCCCGAGATATTTTTTATATAGACATCGATTAAAATTTTTTGTTCTATTAGAATTAAGTAAATCATTTGTTTGCTTTCCCCTAAATATAAGGTATTTGGATTTGAATTAGGAATATTTCAATAAAATATTTTTTTTGCTGTTTTCTATTGTGTTGAACAATAATATTTAAATTAAATTTCTTATGAAAATACAAACAAACTTATTTGTTAAAACAAACAACTCATCTTAAAGTTCTTATGAAAATTCAAACAAAAGATCTATTTAAAAACCAACAAAAATCAAATCTTATTTGGCTAAAGATTTTTTCTTAAAACCATCAAAAATCAAATTTATTTGGTTAGAGATTCCATTTTAAATAAACAAAAATAAAAATCTTAATTAGTTAAGATTTCCTTTTTTAACAAACAAAATTCAAATCTTAATTGGTATGAAATTCTTTTTAAAATAACAAAAATCAAATCTTAATTGGTTGAAAGTTCCCTTTTAATTATATGTTTTTATTGAAATTCATTAAAAACAAATAATTCGTTTTTAAAAATAATCTTATATAAACAAAAAGATAAATTAATTAGTTTAAACAAATTAACCAATCAAAACAAATTTAGGGACTTTAAATCTAATTATTTGAATTAAATATAATATATTTTGTAGTTTATTATTGAATTAATATTATTATTCTAATTTAACAAACGAAATCTGTTTAATTAAGAATCTTATCATAATTTTAAGTAACTTATTTGTTAAAATAACTATAAACAAAATCAAATTAAGGTTCAAAAAAGTAACTAAATCATAAACAAAATCTCTATTAAAAAAATTAATAAGAATTATTGCTACAAAGAGATAAAAATAAGACCAAATCATGTGACAAATTATCTAAACAAATGTTACTCAGACAAGTTAATTAGTTAAAATAAATCGACAAATCAAAAAAATCTAAATTTAAAATCTCTATTATTTTATTATGGAAACTCTTATTATTACAATTTTATTATAATAGAAATATAAGTTAAAAGTCTTTTTATATTAAAATTAAAAAAAAGGTAATATTATGTAAATAAAATAAAATTAAGAATTAGTTAGAGAATTTTATTAAATATTATCAAGAGATAATTTTTTAAATTTATTATAAAATATATGAATCTGTTAACCTTACAATTTTATTATATACAGAGATTTGGATTAGGAATATCTCAATACAATATTTTTTGTTGTTTTTTATTGCGTTGACTAATAATATTTAAATTAAGTATCTTATTAAAACCCAAAGAAACTTATTTGTTATAACAAACAAAATCATATTAAGGTTCCTATCAAAATCTCAACAAAAGATTTATTTTAAAAAACCAATGAAAATCAAATCTTAATTGGTTAAAGATTTCTTTTTAAAACCAGCAAAAATCAAATTTTAATTAGTCTTTCTAAACCAACAAAAATCAAATCTTAATTGGTTAAAATTTTATTTTTAACAAACAAAATTCAAATCTTAATTGGTTAGAGATTTTTTTATAACCAACAAAAATTAAATCTTAAATGATTAAATAGATGTTGCATAATTGTGATATTCAATTCTTAATTTTGAATCGTTTGAGAATTGTGATAATTTTCCTAGGTGAGTTGGGTCTTAAATAGATGTTTATTAGTTTTCCTATTAGGATTAAGAGGATTATTTTAAATAAATATCGATTAGGATAAGAATATAATTATGATAATCTCGTAGGATTTATAATTAATTAATTAATAGTCTAGATAATAATAATTAATTAGTTAGTTATAGAATCTTATCAGAATATAATTATGTGACAAATATTATGTGATAATATTTCCTAGTAATAATACAATCTAGTCCAAAACCGATAATATAACACGGTATTTAAGTTAATGCTATGCTTTTATTATATAAGAGATTATTCAATGTTGTGGCTTGATTCACATAGATGACTGACCAAAAAAAAAATTCATTATCCTACTAAAATTAAAATCGAAACTTAATTTTTCATTGCTCTTTTCCCCAAATCGATTGGTTAGATCTTGTTTACTTGTCAAATAGATTGATACATATTTAGAAATTGGATCACAAAGACAGTACAAGTTTGGATTGTAGACTGAAATAAGATTGTATGTTGGATATAAACAAGTTTGGATTGTAAACTGAAATAAGATTGTATGTAAACAAGTTTGGATTGTAAACTGAAATAAGATTGTATGTTGGATATAAACAAGTTTGGATTTGTAAAGAGATCATAAATGTAAGTTTATCTCGTTTGAACAAGTATATAACATAGTGATATATACAGCCAACCCATCAAAACTATGTTTGCATGAGAATAATTTGGCTGGAACTTAAAACTGAGGGAGAGATGAAGAATGAAAGAACATAACAAAACCATCATCATCATCGACATTCCAATTATGCTACAATTATATTTATACGTAACTTCAAATGACATACCAAACTCATATGTCTGTTTCTGTTCAGAGGAGGGGTAGAACAAAAGACACTACTTTAGTACTGAAAGTAAGAGAGAAAGATAAACTGATATTACCAGATTCATTTGAAGTCATATTTGTGTTGCGTTGCAATGTTTATAATCAGAGTTGGAGCAAAGGCAATGCCATTACAACCCCAACAATAGACACTAGCAACAGAACTATCCAACCTGGTAATGCTTCTTTCTTCCTCTTTCTCTTCTCTTTCAATTTTACTTCTTTCATGTCTTCCTTTCTAAGACCAACGCTTTTCTCTGGCTCGCGTTTCGCGTTTTCCGATTCTTCAGATGTTTTCTGTTGTGTGGCTGCTTCTTCCTCAGCTACCTGTTGCTGGCTGTACTTCTCTATATACTCGGGAAATAGTTTCCGGAATGTTGCACTTGCACAAAGATAATTGAAAGAAGTGAATCACATGTAAAGCTATATCATCAAATAGTAGCGCTTCTTGGTGAGAATGAAAACTTACTTTTTACAATTGAAAGCAAGAGATGATTTTGCTAATCGTTGTTTCTCAGCTACACTAGTGTTTACACTTCCAGTTGTGGGACTGTTATCCATCTGAGAATGTAATGCAGAAATATAATAGATCAAAGTAAGAAATGATTGGAAAAAGCATTATCACTGTCAATATAGTTACTGATATAATTAAGGATTGACTGAGAGGCTCTGCAGCTGCAGGAAACAGATTTGTATAACTACAATGAGCTTACCATAAATGAGAGAAGTCCCGTGAGTATACTGCATTTTAGCAAGATGAATTGAAAAGTTAGGATTCAATTACTTTCTTTAATTAACTTGAACATATCTTATATGTACATCAAATTTTGTACCTTGAAACTGACCACATAGGATTCCAGCTTTCTGGATGAACTGTACATGCAAGGGTAAAGTAAATTAGTTAAACAGACAAGTTCACTGAAATTATACAAAAAAAAAGGGCTTTGCTTACAGTCACTCATAGACAAGCAGAGTTTCTTTTGCGTCACAAATCGACCATTTGGTGTAGTCATTCTGCAGTCCGAGAAAATTGTTTCATTAGAAAGTAGGACTAAAACACAGGAGAGTGAAACATTTAAAAAGTTTTTAAGAAACAAAGAGCGCACGTAATTCCAGGAGGTTTGTAAGGATATTCTGGAGGGAACTTGATCTTTCCATAGTAAAATCCACCTATCCAAGAGAATCCAAATAGCAGAATCAGATACTGCTTTCGAATGCAGAAGATAAAACATATTATGAAAATTAATAAAGAAGAACTGAACCTGCAAATGGTGTTCCATCACTGCCTTCCAATACATAATCTGTAGAATAAAAGCCAAACTCAATTACTACATGGAATCAAAGTAGCATAGAATGGTAGGAAAGTTAAAATAGCCTTACTGCTAACAAAATAGCATGACCCTTCTCTCAGATAGGCAATTAGAAATTTAGATTTTCTGTTAGGTTTATATAAGCCAAAAAAGTCGCCACCAGTAAATAATACTGATAATCATGAAAACATGATAAAATTACTATCTCTGTCACCATGGCAACACCCTAATTTGTAATTTTATGTACAAGTCCGAACGCAGAAACATATACTCGACATATATATATATATATCTAATGTCAGCATCCACATTGCCAAACCTTGAACAGAATAACTAGAAAGCAGAAAATCAAGAAAATGAAAATTAAAAATCCAAATAAGACTTACGCCACTCAAGGATATCGTTTGGGGAAGGACGAGCAACAACATGTGAGACCGGTTCCTAGCAGACGAGAACAGAACATGTCAAACATATAGAAGATAAATCACATTTGTTAAGTTTTATTGAAAATTGATGGGCACATTGACACTATTCGACAGCAAGTTTAAGATGGGAACAGTATACGAAGGAACATACCTTGCAAAGTGCTCTGTATTCCTTTTGAAGACGCTTTATACATGCTTTTTCTGCCATCTACGTGCTTCAGGAAGATCCGGTTAAGTGAAGTTCCTGTTAACCAATACAACAAATTGTAAACCACAGAAATAGGATCCAACCTTAAGTATAAACTGAATAACAATAAGAAGGTCATTAAGACAAGGAAACCATCCTGGGTAAGTGATACAGTTGGCAAAATGACATAAACAAGTAAGGATATGAAAATATCACATGGGGAATGTATAACCTTTTTTGTCTGAATTATATATGTCAACTTGTGTTCCAACCCAAGTGGCAGAATACACGAAAATGGAACTCAAAAAACAAAACTGTAATCGAAACTAGATGATAAAAAACTTGAATTTTAAGTCAAGTCAAGAATGCAATACGAAATAACAAGTCAAAAACTGTAATCTTAAATGACATTCAACTATAATTTAGCTATTACCACGACCTCAAGACGTAATAAAGAGACCCAACACTCCTTAACGGCTGTTTTTAAAATTAACAAGTTGATCTATTGATATACAAAACATCAAGTAAGACCCATTCAACAAAATTCACTAAAAATCCATGATTGTGTGAAAAGGAGAAAAAAATCTACACATATCACTCAAGAAGGAACCAGAAATTCGATCAAAGCCCGAAAAAGTCGCTGAAATATCTCTAACAATCCCTAAATAATATCTCATTCTTAAATTTATTTCAATTCAACTAACAAACCATCAAATAAAAACGAAAAAAAAACTCATTCGCGTACCAAAGAGAGAATCCCCAGTTCGACAGAGGCGTGAGTTGCGATCAAAGCTCCGGTTTGAGGTGATTCGTAAATGACAGCGAGGTAATTTTGGTGAGTAAGTAAGACAAGATCGAAGGAAGAATTGTGAAAATCCGAAGAGATCAGAAAGCTGGAGCGAATATGAGCGAATGAGATTCTCTCTCAGGGTTTGTCGTTGATGATCATTCGTTTCTCATGTTTTCGACGCGGCACAGAGAGAGAGAGAGAGGAAAGAGAGACGAGACAGCGGGGGCTGCTTTTATTTTTTAACCGGGAAAAATACAAACCAATTGATCACACGCTTTTTCCTCGGTTCGTTATAATCATCATACCGGTTAGGTTTTTGTTCCAATACATGTATATATATATATTTTTTTGATAACGTATTTGTTCCTTTGGATGCTGTATATATTAGATAGAGAATATTCTACTCTCCTACGTAGATATTCTATTGTTTAGTTATCTTTATGTCTTTATGTATAGGAGTCTTCCTCTTGTATAGGATTCTTGTTAAGTCTTTGTGTATTTAAACCATTCAATCATATGAGAACTCTTCAAAGAAATTCATTCAATCTAGCATGGTATCAAAGTTTTTCTACGCTCTCTCTCAAATTTCTAGAAATTCTCTTCTTTTTCTTCTCTAAAATCTCTTCTCTGTTTCCTCCTTTTTCACCTAAATTTCCTTTTATTTCTATCACTATTCATGGCTGCTAATCCTGTTATCATAACCTCTGACCGGATCTATGGAGTCTCTAACATCAAATTGCATATACCAGTCACTCTCGACCTCGCAGAATCAAATTATGATGCTTGGAGGGAGCTCTTCTACACCCACTGCCTCTGTTTTGATGTATTAGGGCACGTCGATGGCACATCTCTCCCAGTAAATGACACAGACATGGTCTGGGAAAAGAAAGATGATATTGTCAAACTTAGGTTATATGGTACACTCTCCCCTAAACTTTTTCAATCCTCTTTCGGCTCGACATCAAGGGAAATTTGGTTAAAGATTGAGAACCAATTTCGGAACAACAAGGATGCTCGAGCACTTTGCTTTGACAATGAGCTAAGAACCAAAGAAACCGGTGACCTGACAGTCACACAATATTGTGTTATAAAAAACGATCACAAAGTAACGCAAAGCAAAAGTAAAAGACACAGAGATTTAACGTGGTTCGATCAAACTGATCTACGTCCACGGCCGCACTAGGCAATTCGCTTCTCAGATTAAAAATTCTTCGAGTTTTACAATTACATTGGGATATATATATATAGAGAGAGATTTGGGCCATACGGCCCATACATAACTGAAAGCCCAAAACGATTTGGAGATATCAGTCATCCTTCAGACGGAAGGGCGTGGAAATATATCAGTACGGTACACGAAAACTTTGCTAGAAATATTTGGAATGTTTATCTTGGTCTATGCACTGATGGTTTTAGTCAGTTTGGAATGTCTAGTAGACAATATTCTTTGTGGCCAGTAATCCATACGCCTTATAACATTCCTCCGTATATGTGCATAGAAAAAGAATTTCTATTCCTGAGTATACTAGTTCCTGGTCCTAAGCATCCAATGCGGTCGTTTGACGTTTCTCTGCAAAATGTGATTCATGAGCTAAGAAAATTATCAATGCAACCTATTACCAAATACATGACTAGTCATGATTAGTCATGTATTTGGTAATAGGTTGAATGGAACCCTAGAATGGCTAGGTTGAATGGATTGGATATGAATAGAATTGTGTGATTCGTGATTGTGTGATTAGAGCCGAGGGCTCGTGTGTGATTAGAGCCAAGGGCTCGTGTGTGATTACAGCCGAGGGCTTGTGTGTGATTAGAGCCAAGGGCTCGTATGTGATTAGAGCCAAGGGCTCGTGTGTGATTAGAGCCAAGGGCTCGTGTGTGATTAGAGCCGAGGGCTCGTGTGTGATTAGAGCCGATGGCTCATGCGTTAATAGAGCCGAGGGCTCGTGCGTTAATAGAGCCGAGGGCTCGTGCTTGAGATCCAATGGCTCGTGTTTGAGAGCCAAGGGCTTGTGTTTGTAAATTTAGAACCTAGGGTTCGTGTTTAATAAGATATATGAATGAAAAGGAATGGTTACATAGTTGATTCGGAAATAACCCGAATAATTATGTTAATTGATGGTGAAACCTAGATCGTGATTGTTCTTTGGTTTATTTGATTTATTGTTGAATGCTTGTACTGGTTATAGCCTTGTGGGACGGGATGACCGAACTACTAAGCAAATTCGTTTGCTTATGCAATCCATGTGATTGTAGGTAATGAGCAAGCCAATGCTCGGGAAAGTGGCGAGTAGGTGCGAGACCAAGGCGGAAGGAACAGGGGATGGATTAGGATGGAACTCATGTTTATATTTTATGTTTTTTTAATTTGAACTTGATGCTAGAACCGTTTTGGGATTATGTTAGATTACTGTCTAAGGTGAGTTATGTTTTGAACACCGATTTGAATTGAATAAATGAAACCGTCTTTAATTATGACTGTTTGGGCTTGTCACTTTTCTTTTAAAAATCGAATTTTGACTTAGTGAATTATGGAACTTGAAATGACTAAGTGTAAGGTCCGCCCAAGACTTTACTAAAAATGTGTTTAACTTGAATTTGCGGGTTTAGGGTGTTACAGAATTCCCAATGACTGATCAAGGAACCCTTGGGTACTTCCTTGGCATATCAGCTGAATTCAATGAATGTTGCATATTCTTGTCTCAAGAACCGCACACTTCAGATATTCTACTTCGTGCTGGAATGCACGATTGCAAGCCAATCCACACACATGTCGATGTTAACTCCAAATTGAAAGCCGATGCTGGACCAAAGGTACAAGACCCTTCACTTTATCGTAGTCTTGCTGGTGCCTTACAATATCTCACGTTCACTCGTCCCGATATAAGTTATGTCGTACAACAAATGTGCCTCTACATGCATGATCCTCGAGCATCTCATCTTCATGCTCTTCATCGGATTCTTTGATACATAAATGGTACTTCCACCCAAGGTATTCAAATCTCAAAGTCTTCCTCAACCACGCTCATAGCTTATTTGGATGCTGACTAGGCAGGATGTTCTGATACACGTTGATCAAATTTTGGTTATTGTGTGTTCTTAGGTGATACTCTCTTTTCTTGGTCTGCAAAACGTCAAAAAATGGTATCACGTTCGAGTGCCAAAACAGAATACAAAAGAGTCACAAGTGCAGTCTCTGAAACTTGTTGGTTATGGAATCTATTGTTGGATCGTCATTGCCCATTACCAAAAGCCACAATTTTTTTGTCACAACATAAGTGTAGTGTATCTCTCCACAAAACCGGTGCAACATCAACGTACAAAAGATGTTGAAATTGACATCCATTTTGTTTGAGAAAAAGTTGCCAAAGGAGAAGTTCGTGTGTTACATATACCGGCAACACATCAATACACTGATATTTTTACAAAGGGACTGTTATCTTCAATATTCAACTAATTCAAGTCCAGTTTTGGCATCATCCCAAGACCGACGCTGCAACTGCAGGAGGGTATTAGATAGAGAATATTCTACTCTCATATATAGATATTCTATTGTTTAGTTATCCTTATGTCCTTATGTATAGAATTCTTCCTCTTGTATAGGATTCTTGTTAACGTCTTTATGTATTTAAACCATTCAATGATATGAGAACTCCTCAAGGATATTCATTCAATCTAGCACTATAGTGTGGGTTTTTTGTGGAAAAATAATATGGATTGAAAAAGTATGCACTGGAAAAATGAATATATTTATGTAAAAATAATTGTGAAAGAGGATTGTGTTTCAGACCAATAGAGGAACTAATTCAATTTTATTAGTCAAATAGTTGTGGAGGCTCTGAGACTACCTAGACTCTAAAGTTTTTATTCTTGAAGGTCTGTATAAGTAGATATTTTGAGGACGCTAACTTTTTAGTCCATATGAAGACTTATTTTACTGTCTTATGGTTGGGTGGACATCATTTCAGCTAGAGAACTTGTAAGTAAATTTCTCATTAAAAAGATTAAGAATGGTAAAAATATCTTACTTTGGCATGATTCTTCGATTTCTAGGGTGATAACGAGGCTTGCTATTGGTAGGGAACCAACTATATCCAAAATTTTCAGCAGAGAAATTGATTGACCTCTCTTAAAATATGTGGAGGGTTTCTCTAATTAACCAATTAGTTGATGTTAATGATGTACTATTAATTTTTAGGTATCCGATTTCCAAATTTAGAGAAACCAAATTATTATGGATGATATTATAATAAATCAGGGAAGTATTCAGTTATGTCATGTTATAAGATAAAAAACCTCTTCTAAAGAGGAAGAATAGGTAAGGTTTGTTGAAGATAAGCTTGATGATAAGATCAAGAGATTAGCTTGAAGTGC
>OVBA01009531.1:0-10424 GCA_900406435.1 Lepidium aucheri | reverse complement strand
AAGTGAAACTAGCTAGATGGACACAAAACAACCTAAAATGGTACTCTAAAATCATTAAAAATCACACTCATCACTTGCTGATGCGGTAATCTTCTTGATCATTTGTTTTCCTTTCCACTACTATACCCCATTCATCAAAATTCCATAGTCCTAGATTTGTAATCGGCAGTAGAGATTCCTCCTAAGGAAATTTGACTGGAAATGATCCTGAGAAATCACCGTGCCTATGATCCTCGTATAAGTATGCCAAATTCAAGGCATTGTCAACATTACTTTAGCCATATTCTGTTTTTTGGGATTAAGAAGCCGACCTAACAACATGCATTTAGTGGATTGATCAGCAATGTAGTTTCCATCTATCGGTAGGATGATCGGTTCTTCATCCATTAGATTCATGGACTTGAAAGCTTCAGGCAGTGGGAAAACTTCTTGATCCATTGAAATTATCCTTAGTTAGAATGGTGTTGCAATTCAGTGTACTGTTAATGTAGTTAGTGTTGCGGTTCCTTCTAGCGGCCGATTTGGTTCAGATCGGTTGCATGCAACTTGATATTCATGTCAGATGGTCCGAATTACTCTAATATACGAGTGTAAAAATAATCACGATGTGCGATCAGAAAGAGCCGATAAGCAGAGAAAAGGAAGGAGTAGGATGTAAGGAGTAGGGTGTTGAAGTTTGATTAGCGAACGAGGAATGGAAATAAGGCAACAAAATAGGGATCTAGAGGAGGATCTAAGAGATGTGAATTAGAAAGATGGCAGTTGAGAGCTATAGGGCAGAAATTATAGGAACGTACATGTAGAGAAATGGTGATTTCAAGCTACAAGAAGGCTAAAGAGGGCGAGCACGTAGGACGAAAAAAGAAACAAAAAAATTAGAGCAAAACAGAAGAGGGAGACTAAAAAATAGAGATTAAGAAGAGAGAAACAACCAGCAATAAAAAACCTTGATCCCGTGAGAGAATTCTGACACTCAGACGGAAGAGCGGAGGAAACTTTCACTATAGATATATTTTTTTTCTCTATTTATGTTTTAAATATAAAAAAATACTCATTTATTACTAATCAAGCTGAAAGTTACAAAGAAAAGTAGTACTTCGATTTTGCGTGAAAGAAAAAGAGGGACCTTCAGTTTTCCTTTGTTTCTTACTCATTTTACAGTACAAAGTAATCCAAGGCAGGTCAGCCTTTCACGACAGGACTAACCTGAGCTATTAGCTCTGTATCTGGTTGTCCCTTTTTCGTTCATATTATGCGACTCATAAGGAATTGACGTTAGCAGCAAATGATCTTCGGAGGAAAAAGGGATTCTTAGGTAGATTTTGAGTTAATGTTGAGAGCGCAAATGATCTTTGGATGGGAATGAAGATGGCATGTCTTTAGTATTCGACTCCGGATAACTCCTGGAGTCTCTTTCTTTACTCTGATGCCATCTCCTTGCCAAAAATTGTTAGAATGAGTAGAAATGAATTGCTAAAAGCTAAATCTCGCCTACCAGAAGTTTCCACAAGAACAATTGCCATTCCGGAAACGATGAAACCTCTTTCTGTCTCTCAAAATAATATCTCGCTGCACCAACCGCGACAAGAACCTGAAGAAATTATGACAATCTCCACAAGTTCTCAAGTTCTTAAAAACCTTAATGGTTGTTCCCGGAGGAAGTTTCATTAGCCCAAATGTAACCGCAATCTTTTCACTATGAGTAGTCAGCATGTTTTTCTTGTGACCATCAGACTCTACGTCGTGCAACACAAAGCTCGTGTCTGGTACATACCCGAGTCTCCTCATCTCTTCACCCAACTCTTGAAGATACTTGTAAACAGCTTCTGTCTCTGGATGCGACGTATCATCCACCAGGAATGTGTGCACTTGTGTCTCCACTTCAATCCAACTACAAGCCAGTTCCTTTTTTACACCTCGATCTCGCATTAGTTTACGCACCCTTGCCACTTCTTCCCATTGGCCAGTAGCTGCGTACATGTTGGATAGGAGCATGTAGGTCCCATCATGTTCGGGTATGAGATTAAAGAGTTTGTCTGCAGCGATGATCCCTAGTTCCATGTTTCCATGGACTCTACAACCAGAAAGAAGAGCTTCCCAGATTTCTGCAGTAGGTTCAAAAGGTAACGACCTGATTACATTTTCCGCATCAGAGAATTTCCCAGAGCGACAGAGCAAATCGATTAGCCTTGCATAATGATCTGCACTAGGAGGTACTTGGTAAACAGTTTGCATAGAATCAAAATAACCTTGTCCCTGTTCCACTAAACCCGCATGACTACATGCTGTCAAAACTGTAAGCAACGTAATCCGATCAGGTCTTATCCCTTCTTTTAACATCTGCTCATAAACATCTACTGCTTCAGCACCATGTCCATGCTGTCCCAGTGCAGCAATCAAAGCATTCCAAGAAACTGAATCCAGACAAGGCATAGTTTGAAACACCTGTTGAGCTTCTTCCACAACCCCGCATTTTGCATACATTGTTATGAGAGCGTTTCCGGCAGAGAGGCTTGAATCAAACCCTATTTTAAACAATTGAGCATGGAACTGTTGTCCGCTGCAATACGCTCCCAACACAGCACAGGACTTAATTGCCCCGGAAAATGCGTAATCACAAGGCTCAAAACCTTCTCTCTTCATACAAGAAAACAGCTTCAAACCTTCTTCTCCAGACCCGTTTTCAGCTAACCCCGATATCATTATCATCCACGTCAGGATGTTCTTCTCTTTCATCTCTTTGAAAAGCAACTTCGCCTCACTTATGTTCCCAGAACTAATATACCCTGACAACAAGGCATTCCAAGAGACCAAGTCTTTTGCAGGCATTTTCTCGAAAATCGCTCTTGCTTCATCAAATTTACCGCATTTATAGTATAATGAAACCAGCGAATTGTCAAAATGAAACGAGAAATCCTCCCTTCTTAATGCATAAGCATGAACTTGCTTTCCCAGCTGAAGCAATCCAGCAGTGGCACAAGCCCTTATAAGGCTAGGATATGTAAACTCGTCAAGCTCAATTCCAGATGACACCATCATTCTAACCATCTCCAATGCCTCCTGATACAACCCGCGGTTAACATAACCAGAAATCATAGCATTATATGCAACGAGCTTCATATTCTCGTCCATCCCCTCGAGCAACTCTTTCCCTGAATCAAAACAACCCTTTTTTACATATCCTGTAATCATAGTTGTCCACGACCTCTCATCTTTCTCAGGGATCTCATCAAACACTTTTCTAGCTGTATATAACAGAGATGGCGAAGAAGCACATTTCGAATACACAGAGACCAAAGCGTTCGAAACCGAAGTGATATAACCAGCGCCAGATTTCAGAGCTGCAGCATGAAATTGCATACACTGCTTCTCATGATCGACAACTAGCGCCAATCCCGCGAGAACACTGGCGAAAGTGAAATTATCGGGTTTGAATCCTTCGTGCTTCATCTTACAAAACAAGTTAACAGCAGAGTAGCCATCATTGTTATGCGAGAAGCCAGTGATCATCGCATTGTACATTACAGTATCTCGCACACTCATAGGAGTTTTCTCGAAAACCAAGCGAGCAAGGGCGACGTCCCCGTAAGCACAATACCCGGAAACCATGGTGGTTCTGGCGATTTTATCTGGCTCAGAAATCTCGTCGAACATGTGGCGTGCATAATGGAGCTCTGATACTTTACAATACACATCGATTAAACGGTTCAAGATGTGGGCACGTGGATGGAATCCAAAAGTAATGATATTAGCATGAACGGATCGCGCGAGTTGCAGAGAGGTTCGTCGGATTGGCAAACAGAGGCGGAGATACGCGGCGTAGCGGTTAGCGATTGCTCGGACAAGGTCTGGATTCGGTTGCATTTCATTTTTTGTGGTTCGGTTCGAGTTACCAATTTAATATCACAGCCATTTTCGGTTTAACCACTTCGGTTAAGGTTTCGGTCCAATACATACGGCGACATCTGGTAAAATTAAATCCGTAGAAGAAATCAGCGTCTTCGTCCACACCATTAAACCCTAAAGAGGTCCCTATCTGTCTGCTTTCTCGTTTCTGTTACTCATCTATTCAGGCGCCATGGTTCTCAAAGACGAAAACTCCGAGAAGACTATCGAGCTCTTTCTCAGTATCGGTTTGGACGAAAAAACAGCCCGCAATACCATCAACAACAACAAGGTCACCTCCAATCTTACTGCAGTTATTCACGAGGTGTGTTCTCTCTTCTCTTCTCTCGAGTTTGATTTCCTCTGTGTTCGTTATCGGTTTTATTGTATCTGATGAACTTCGATAGAAAAAGTTAAAGTTTTTCATTTTCCTTCTGTGAAAGTTTTGGTTTCTGTTAATTTCCATATCATCTCTTCGAAGCGCTTTGTCTGATGATTTGTACTCCTTTGCATGTATGATTCCGTTGTAATTTGATCTATTACCTAATCAATTAAACTATCTTTTTCAGGCTGCTGTCACTAATGGGTGCGATCGAACTACTGGAAATTTGCTGTACTCGGTAAGATATATTTTTCTAATCAATTTAATTCCATTCTTTCTGGAAAGCTAGCAACATGAAGCTTTGTATTGTTGTATGAAGTCTAAAGTTCCTTTGAATTTTGTCAATGCGTAAATAATACTTATTGAGGGTATATTGTCCTTACCATTACATTTACAGGTCACTACTAAGTTCCCTGCAAATGCTCTTGTGCATCGTCCTACATTGCTCAAGTACATTGTTACCTCTAAGGTTAGCTTAAAGCTCTATTTTTTTTACAGTTTCTGCTGCTGGATTGTTATCTGTCAGAATTTCCCTTTCTTGGGTTAGGTTCAGTTTTGTCAATGGGAAACTGGATTAGGTTTTTCTGAATCCCTCTGCTTATGAATCTGCAGATCAAAACTCCAGCCCAGTTAGAAGCTGCATTTTCCTTTTTTGCCAATATTGGTTCTGAGGACTTCAAGCTAAATGAATTTGAGGAGGCATGTGGTGTTGGTAAAAAAAATTGTGCATACGGATTATAGTTCTTTCCTTAATGTCAATGTTTCTAGGCTTTCTGTTTTCCCTTATGAACACATTGGTTTTGAGGTTACAATTTTCCGTATGTTCCCTTGGTTTGGAGATGAGATCTTCATTATCTCTTTGGAACAGGAGTTGAAGTTTCCCCAGAAGATATTGAGAAAGCAGTTATAGAAATTTTTGAAGAGAATAAGATTACAATATTGGAGCAGCGCTATCGAACTAATGGTTAGTGTTTGGTTTATACCTCACTGTCTGTGGCATTTGGTGTATTTGAGTTTTATCTACTGTTGTTCAGATTGCTATAACGTTTCACACAATCAGCTTATATTGTTTGCTGAATTATGTGTCTATTTTGTGCAGTGGGTGAATTATTTGGACATGTCCGGAAAAGTTTGCCATGGGCAGATCCTAAGATTGTAAAGGTAAGTTAACAGTTTAAGCCGCCTGTCTTCTTTGCCATTCACGAACGAAATTTTGCGTTTCTTATCTACTGCCATGTATGCAACAGAAACTCATAGACGAAAAATTGTATGAAATGCTTGGTGAGAAAACTGCTGCGGATAATGAAAAACCTACAAAAAAGAAGGAGAAGAAGGAGAAGCCTGCCAAAGTCGAGGTGATTAGAGGTTTCATTTGAATGTGCTTTCTATTTTGTATGTTGTGGCGTTAATACTTTGTTTTTGTGGCTTACCTTCAGGAAAAGAAAGCTGCTGTTGAAGCAACCCCAGAGCCATCTGAAGAGGAGCTTAATCCATATTCTATATTCCCTCAGCCAGAGCAAAATATTATGGTAACATACTGGTCTATTTTGTTTGTGTAATTTTTTTAAAAATTGAGATTTTCAAGTCCATGTCTACGCATCTGAACCCTCTTTCATTAATAACTATACATCTTGGTGTTGATTCAGTGATTGCAATAGTGGAACAAGGTATACTCTGTATTGTGGCGATCTGGAATAACCTTGTTATGTTAAAAAGACAACATTCCTTTGAAATTTGACAGTTGGGAAATAGATAGCTTTGTGTAGCTGATGGACGATGCCAACATGTTTGACACAATGTTCTCATTTTCTTATGGGTGAATTTATAGCTAGCATTTTCCATGTAACATATCCTTATTATGGAGATTTGTTGCCAACTTATTGTTATTTTACATCCTCAGGTTCACACAGAAGTATTTTTCAGTGATGGGTCTGTCCTCAGATGTAGCAATACAAAGGAAGTGCTTGACAAACATCTAAAGGTGACTGGAGGGAAAGTTCATACTCGGTTCCCCCCTGAACCGAATGGCTATCTACATATTGGACATGCCAAGGTAAAAAATACATGATATGAGGGTTTAAGATATCTTGCATGATTTTGTATGATTGGTGGGGATATGCTTTCCTTCTTCATTTCCAATGCTTGTACTTTCAGGCTATGTTTGTTGATTTTGGTCTTGCAAAGGACCGAGGAGGCTGCTGTTATCTTAGGTAAAAAAATTCTTTTGTTTGCTTTTACTTGGGTTTCTTACATCTTTGCTTTCTTGTAACAATCCTTGTTTCTTTTATAAAGACAATGTTTTAGGATTACTTGAATATTTGGTTTCAGGTATGATGATACAAATCCGGAGGCAGAAAAGGAAGAATATATTAATCACATCAAAGAAATTGTTAATTGGATGGGTTGGGAACCATTCAAGGTATTGTCAATTTTTTTTGCACAAATCGCTCATTGTTATTCTTATTGTTTTTAAATTCTTCTGACATATACCATTGATTTTTCTAGATTACGTACACCAGTGACTATTTTCAAGAACTATATGATTTGGCAGTGGAGTTGATTCGGAGAGGTCATGCTTATGTTGATCATCAGGTTGAATCAATTTAAACTTTCTGAAATATGGATTCGTGCTTTTTCTAATTAACTGCCATTCTTTAGTTCTACTACTACTACTATTGCAACATACTCCACTCATAAGCTGATCCTTTCAAATAATTATTTTATACTTTCAGACTGCCGAAGAGATAAAAGAGTACAGAGAGAAGAAAATGAACAGCCCTTGGAGGGACAGGCCTATCGAAGAATCTCTAAAACTATTTGACGAAATGAGACGAGGAATGATTGAGGAAGGGAAAGCAACACTAAGAATGAAGCAAGACATGCAGAGTGACAATTTTAATATGTATGACCTTATTGCTTACCGAATAAAGGCAAGTGAAACTAAAAATCATATCTGGGTTCATATAAGATAGAGCTCTCTCCTGTCATTTGCTGTCTGACTTGTTTATATGCTTTGCAGTTCACACCTCATCCTAAGGCTGGTGACAAATGGTGTATATATCCGAGTTATGATTATGCCCACTGCACTGTTGATTCTCTTGAGAATATAACACAT
The DNA here is from genome assembly GCA_900406435.1 of Lepidium aucheri. Classification (NCBI taxonomy): domain Eukaryota; kingdom Viridiplantae; phylum Streptophyta; class Magnoliopsida; order Brassicales; family Brassicaceae; genus Lepidium; species Lepidium aucheri. The sequence goes on along the minus strand of OVBA01009531.1, from coordinate 3,042 downwards.
TCGGTTTGTCTCTTTCTAGGTCTTCTGGCTATTTGCAGTATGATTAATAATAACTTTAACAGCTGCATTGTGTGACCACTTTTTACTTTCAGAATAAAATATGGCTTTTTTTTTCTGTATCTAAAGGATCTATTGTTCGAAATACTACCTCTGTGATGACCTTTTCTTTTACCTGCATAATTGTAGCTCTGTACCCTTGAATTTGAAACCCGGCGGGCATCATACTACTGGTTATTACATTCTCTTGATCTCTATATGCCATATGTGTGGGAATATTCACGGTTGAATGTCACAAACACTGTAATGTCCAAGCGTAAGGTTGGTAGAATACTCAACTTGCACTTGCAAAAACTTCAAGCCTATTATGCAGAGAATTCCGGTGACTGTATTATAAGTCTTTTTCTTTTGCTGCAGTTGAATTACATTGTAACAAATAAGTATGTTGATGGTTGGGATGATCCACGTCTTTTGACACTTTCTGGTTTGAGGCGGAGGGGTGTGACTTCAACTGCAATTAATGCATTTGTACGAGGAATTGGAATTACCCGAAGGTTTGCTATATGAATCTATTTTACATCATACTATTTGCATACATCAGTTATCTTTTTTAATTTGCTCTTTGTTGTTCAATCTTGAAGTGATGGTAGCATGATACATGTGAGTCGTCTTGAGCATCATATTAGAGAGGAGTTGAATAAAACTGCCCCTCGTACCATGGTGGTGCTTAAACCTCTTAAGGTGGTCATCACCAATTTGGAATCAGATAAGGTTATTGAGCTTGATGCCAAACGGTGGCCTGATGCTCAAAACGATGATTCCTCAGCATTTTACAAGGTGAATTGTGTTTCGCATATGTACTAGTTTACTACACAGTGGAAATTCTTTTCCTTTTTATTGATTTTTTTTTTCGGGGTCTTGATCTAGGTCCCGTTCTCTAGAGTTGTATACATTGACCATTCTGACTTCCGGATGAAGGATTCAAAAGACTACTATGGGCTCGCCCCTGGTAAATCAGTCTTGCTAAGGTATAGAATGGGATACTGACGTGTCTGATCATTACTACATTGGCTTTAAATTAGATTCATCTGTGACTGTGCTTCGCGCTGTTTGCAGATACGCTTTCCCAATTAAGTGCACCAATGTTGTATTCGCTGATGACAATGAAACCGTTCGTGAGATTCATGCAGAGTATGACCCTGAGAAAAAGACAAAACCAAAGGTTCTTTTTTAGCCATTTTTTTAATACTATAATTTTTGCAACACTGTTGTTCTCCTTAACCGTTACTTTTTTCTGCAGGGGGTTCTACACTGGGTCGCTGAATCTTCCCCAGGAAAGGAGCCCATTAAGGTTGAAGTTCGGTTATTCGAGAAACTCTTTAACTCTGAGGTAACTATTATTCTCTAGTATTTGTTGCAATTACATAGATTTTTTACACTCAGACTAAATCATATTTAATCATAAAAGAACCCGGCTGAACTCAATGATGATTGGCTTACCGACATTAACCCAAACTCCAAAGTGGTGATTACTGGTGCCTATGCTGTATTAACCCTAAAAGATGCTGCAGTCGGGGACAGGTTCCAATTCGAGAGGCTAGGTAATCTTTTTTATGATCATAAAACGTGCTTGCAATTTTCTAGATGAGCAACAACATTGAGATACAAGTTTTAACCATAACTTGTGATGCATAAAGGTTATTACGCGGTGGATAAGGACTCTGAGCAAGGAAAGCTTGTGTTTAATCGGACGGTCACACTCAGAGACAGCTACGGTAAGGGTGGGAAGTAACCACACTCAACCGATGCTAACAGTTTATTGGTCAAAGCTCCCCCAAATATGGCTTTATTACAGTAAATGAAATCGTTGTTTGATACGCACGTCGCACAACAGTGACTATTTACTTTCCGTGTTTCATCTTTTGAAAGTTTTGATGTTTTTGTTTTAAATCTTGAGATGACACATGTCGATATTACTGTCGCACAAAGATGCAGAAAGCTCTCTTTTGCCATGTGATTTAGCATATGGTAAGAGATAGTTTAGCATCTCTACACATGTGATGTGGTTTGATTTACGTAATATTGGAAAGTACTGCTTTGATGGGATTGTGATAGATTTCAACGTGCACTACTTTCTACTTCACATCATTTCAGTTACATGGTTACTTTCACTGTACTAAAAGCTCAAGTATTGGTTCTCAATTCCCATGGATCTTTACACAGAATTAAGAAAGTTGTAAAGGTAAAACGATGGAACATAAGGAACAAGATGCTTTAATGATAAGGATAGTACCGATCAACTTTACGGACTTTGCAATAAAAGTTGACGAGGAGGATCACAGATAAACATAATTTGTTGATAAATGAGTCAGGAAAATGGTCAGTATAGTCAAAGATTTATATGAAAGTAAGGTTATGGGTTTTTAATTGAGGTGTGATTAAGTAATTTGATACCAGAAATATACTGTTTGTTGAACTACATTCAAGGGAGATCGATGATTACAACTAGATCGTTCCTTGGTCAAATTTTTTGACTGATTACTATTCCAACAAAAACATACTACGACTCTCCGACAAAATCCTTAAACAACTTAATTTGACCAACAAAAAAATCTAAGGCCAATTAATGTTTCTCTTGTTTCCTTATTTGTTGGGTTTTAAGGAATAAGTAAGCTACAATGGGTGAACCTTTTTTTTTTTTTGTCACAACAAGCTTAATTCATTTGGCAAATTGGTTTGGTTACATAAAGGGCTTTTTTAGCCAGCCCATCAGTGATTAAATTGAGATTGCGAGATATGAAAGAAATTGAAAAGGCCGAGAAGGCTTGGATAAGGCCGGAAATGTCACTTAGAGTTCCGTAGATATCCGATTTTGTCTTGCCGGAGTTAACGGCTTTGATCAGCATAGAAGAATCCGATTCAAATANCAGACCCATCGCGATCGCTGCCTCCATAGCTGTTTTCAGAGCTATAGCTTCGACGGCTAGGGGAGATGCAACATTGCTCATTCTCACGGATTCTTCCCAGATTGGTTGATTATCTTTG
>OVBA01009530.1:0-10426 GCA_900406435.1 Lepidium aucheri | reverse complement strand
CGAGCTCAGCTCGGTATTTTCCATTATAAAACTTCGAGCTCGGCTCGGTACGTTTACATATGTCTTTAGGGAAAGTATCCAGGTGAAAAAATTGGCCCTTCTAGTGACTGTTCATCTCCCTTTTATAGGGTGTCGTACAGTTCGACATCGGTTGGGCCGGATGTGGGCCTGATTTTCTGGTTTGGATCGTGGGCCTGGACCTAAGTCGGATTTATTCTCAACCTCCACGGATTGTGGGCCTGGGCTGAGTTGTGGGGTTAACCCCCAACAGCTAATATCATATTATTTATATAGTTAATTTGAAAGTAAATATCTTTATGTATATAAATTTATATATTTGATAATATATTTTATGTATGAAGATGAAGGACACCAATAAATCCAATCAAATTTGAGTATTTTCTAGGAGTTTAATTCACATAAGTTATGTTGAAAAAATTCATTCACTTGATTTGTTATATTCTCATGGTTAGTAAATTAAAAATATTTATTAATGTTTATTCGTTGGCTCCAGCTAACAAGGGTTCGTCAATATCCAGCTATATATCAAATATTGACATGTAACCCAATTCACTGCAAGAATGGTGCAGGATTGATGCATTAGTTGCTATTTTTTGTTTTATATGGATAATCCAAACATGTGATTGATTTTTGCACTTTTATTCTCTGCTATCCAATATTTTAGTAGTGGGTACAAAAAATTAATATTCTCCAAATTATTTATATAGTGGACATTTTTTTTTGTTAACTTAATTCAAAATATCAAGAAGCAAACCAATAAGGAAGAACATTGTTAACGTAAGCTTGATTCCTAAATAATCCTCTAACCCTTTGAGCTAGGGTGTCTGCTTTGTGATTGAGAGCTCGCGGAATCCAACCCAGAGAACAGGTACGAAAGGAGCTTTGGAGTCTCGAAAAATCCTCTAGGTAGGGTTAAAAAGCTCGCCATTCAGAAGGAGCTTCTGTCATCTTGACTAACTCGATGCAGTCCACAAAAAACTCCACTTCTGTAAAGCCAAAGCCGGACAACATTGTTATTGCCCAGAGTAGCGCCTCAAATTCAGAGTGTAATGGTGAAAGGCTTCTTCTAATACGTTGGGCCCCCATATTCACTCTCCCCTCCTCATACACAAAACAGTAGCAACCTAAACATGTATCAATATCAGAATCTTTCCAAGATGCGTCGACCATACATCTGTACCCTGTAAAATTTAGGTTTTCAGTTATAGGTTGCCAATAGTAAGGTGGTATCGACATTTATAATTGTCTGAGACATTCGCAAATTGCCACTATTTTCCTTTCGAGCTAAAATCCATCCATTAGCTCCAGCTTCTGCTTCTCGGAGAAGTAGTAAGGGATCATTTCCCTTATTTTTAAACACTTTGTCGTTTCTTGCTTTCCAAAGATACCATAAGATCCTGGGGAAATTTGTTATTCACTTGGTTTGGTATACGCCAGAAAAGGTAATCAAAATTTGAGAAAAGTGACCCACATAGAAAATTCGAGCTCGTTGGAATTCTAGATAAAACCCAAGTTTGAATTGTCGGAGGACATTCAAATAACATATGATTAATAGTCTTTTCATTTGCTCCACACCTATCGCATCGAGTGTCACATCTTATACCCCAATGTGTTAAGTTTGTTTTAACCGCCAGTTGCCCTGATAGAGCTTGCCACATGAAGTGCTGTAATTTTGGAAGAGCGTCAATCTTCCATACTTTATTTTGTAAATCTTGAATGTTAGGTCCATATGAGCGCTCCGGGTACTGTGGAATGTTTTTCTTCGTCCAGTATCCTGATCGTACCGAATAAATCCTGGACTTTGAGAAATGCCATCCAAAACGATCCTCAATTGGTATCCTCGGAATATGTAAGCTTAAAATAATATTTGTATCTCTTGAACAGAATAACTGCCTGATTTAAGTTTCTTTCCACATATGTGATTGTGAATCTATCAGCTCCGACACTCTCAGATCAGGATAGATATTTGACGCATTGCCAACTGCTGGTCTTGGTAAGCTATCTGGGATCCAAGGTCAGCCCACAGCCGTATTTGCTCTCCATACCCAACTCGACAAATCAAACCTTTCATTATTACAGCTCTTACCAAAATTATACTTATCCATCCGTAAGAAGGTGAATACACTCTTCTTTGATCTAAGGGACTTAACCCCGAAAATACCAACCTTGAAAGACTCTTGCCAATAAACTTCAGATATAAGAGTAGCCGCCATCCCTCATTCTTACACTTGCATAGTTTCTCCCAAGTGGCCCAATGGATTCCTGTGGATGTTCCCGAGTTATGCCACCAAAAATTTGCTATAGCTACGGTAATTTTTTGTGGTAACTGCCTTGGTAGTTTATAACAAGACATAACATATGATGGTAACGCAGTAAGTACTGATTTGATTAAAACTTCTTTTCCTTCCTTAGAAAGGAATTTCGCAGACCATGAATTGATTCTCGCTTCAATTTTTTCTTTGACATAAGAAAAAACTTTAGTCTTTGCTCCCTCTAACCCCTCAGGAAGGTCTAAATATGTTTCCATACCCCCTTCTATATTAATCCCTAGGATTGATTGAATTTCAAGTCTCTTAAAAGGATCAACACTCTTTCCAAATTAGATAGATGATTTCGAAAAATTGATTTGTTGCCCCGAAACTTTTTCATATTCCTTTAACACTTTTAATATTGTCGATGCTTCCTCAACATTAGCCTTACAAAAGAAGAGACTATCATCCGCAAATAAAAGATGTGAGATTGCCGGACTTGTTCGCGCAATCGATAATCCAGTCAGTTGCTTCAGGACCTTAGCCTGCTTAATTTTTGCCACTAAGGTTTCTGTACATAGTATGAATAAGTATGGGGATAGCGGATCCCCTTGTCTTAAACCCCTTTTTAGGATTATCCTGCATGTCGGTTTCCCATTTATAAGTACTGAATATCGTACCGATGAGACACAATGCATAATTCCTTTTACTCATCTTTCATGAAATCCTAATTTGAGCAATAACTTTTGTAGTAAACTTCATTCAATTCTATCATAGGCTTTGCTCATATCTGTTTTAATGGCCATATATGACCCTTTTATTCGTTTATTTGTTTTTAAAGCATGGTACATCTCCTGAACAATTAAAATATTATCTGAAATAAGGCGACCCGATACGAAAGCCAATTGTGTATCTGATACTAATTTAGGTAATATTCTTTTTAGTCTCAAGCTTACCACCTTGGAAAAAACTTTGTACACTACATTACATAAGCTAATTTGTCTAAACTCCATCATCTTCGTAGGCCGTGGAATTTTTGGAATAAGACATATATTTGTATTTTTAAGTTCTTTATCAAAAAGGCGTGTCTCAATAAAATCATTAACAAGTTGGGTTAAATCCCCTTTATAACACTCCACGATTGTTGAAAGAAAAAAATATCTTATAATTAATATCTTATAATTAATATTAGATGGTTTATTTCTTTTAATAAAAACTATTCAAAGATCACTTCATACACATAAATCTTTCGAAATGTCTCTCATACGATGGTTAAAAAAGAGTTAATTATGTTGTCTGCATCAAATCATAAATTTGACTATAGAAAACTTGAATTATTCTAATGGCTAAGGGAACAGATGATAGTTTTTTGGATATCAAAATTAAAATTTTACACCATAAAAATGATAGTAATTAAATAATTGTTAGAAAATTTAGGTCAATAAATTCCTCAAAGACCGGAAACAACAATACTCCAACTAAGAAATATGAAATAACTTAAAATGACGACTCATTACGCAAGTGAAGAAAATCTAGCCCATAACTTATAGTCAAATGTCTGTAGAATACTGAGTAATATTGGGAGATATAAAAAATATATGAACTGCAGTACAACTTTTGTACTGAGAAATCAATTTGAGCTCTTTGAATCAAGCACTACGAGAGATGGACTAAGGTTTAAGCGTTTTCAATTCTATATATTGAGCTTGTTTCATTATAACGACACTTAAAAAATGAAAACAAAATTAAATGCATTATTTAATTAAAGTTTAAATATTTTCATGGTGTAAGAGATTATAGACAGATCTCATCAAGTTTAATAGGTTTAGAAGTGATCTCCATCTTCAGCTTTGGTCAACTTTATAAGTAAGATCAATAATTAAAACAAACAATGTTAATCTTGAGAAAAAAATGATATAATATTTATATATTTTGTCTAGGGGAAACCTTATATGTGTTGAAACAAAGAAGTCGTCTGCACTATAGTGCAACTCATATCGCAAGAAACAATTTATCAACACAAGAAGCTGAAAATGAAATCAATACATTATTTAGTTAAAGATTCATTCTTTTATGAATAACATAAATAAACTATTTAAAAATTATAAATCATAATTATTTTTGATCATTAAATGATTTAATATTAAAGTTAATGTTTTTTCATTCATTTTCAAAACATTTGAAAATTGGTTATGAGCAAGTTAATCTAATCTAATCTAATCAACTATCTAATGAAGATACCAGATTGCGTTCAAATTTCAATGTAAGTATAACCTTATATGTTTGATTATATCCCACCTCCGTTTCTTAAAGTTTGATGTTTTAGATATTTTTTATTGTTTCTTAAAGATTGATGTTTTAAGTTTTCTATGCAAATTTGATCAATTAATAGCTATGCAATACAAGTTATAAAAATATTAACATGAATTTTCTTAGTTAATATTGGTGTAAACTTATGAAAAATTGTGCACTACAAAAAACTAAACATTTATAATTGATTATTAAATGTTTTTTTAATATATGTAATTTTTTTATAACATCAATCTTTTAGAAACAGACATAGTATATATTTAGTATGTAAACATATCCTATTTACTGGAAGAATGGTGCAAGACTAGTGCGTTAGTTGTTGCTTTTTGCTTTGTATTTTATATGAATTAGTTCAAAAACTTATTAATTTCTTAACTTTTATACTCTAATATGAAATTATTAAAAGTGTGTCTATGAACAATAGTGTTCTCTATATAGGACATTCATATCTTAAAATTGAGAGCATGTTTCTTTAATAAAAAACTATTTTAAATCAAGTTTGAAAAAAATTTCTACACCGAATTCTATATTCGACTATGAAAAACTTTTGTTACTGATGCAACATTATGGGAAGTATGATTATCATTGTGAAATACAATACATATGAAATTGTTTGTTATGTTAAAGATGAAATTATCTCACTATAAATTTGATACAATTGTGGATATGTTATTCTGACAGAATTATTCATTGTAAATTAACAAAAAAACCCCTATACTATTCTTTTTGGAATCATTAGTTTTTGGGTGGTTAGAGATTAGATTAACTCATTTTAAAATAATGTATGAACATAAATATATTATAGCTAAAATGTACTTAGTTAAATAATAAAATACAAAAGTTTGATCCTGACATTTGTGCATTAAATATGAGCTTTAAATTATTTTAAAAACAAGACTAACATACTTGTATGATTCAGATTGAACTAAAATCATCTAGTGAAGATATCAAATTGGTGTCTAAAATTCAAAACATTATTATCACCGGACATATTTGTCATGGACCGAAGTCTATGTTGGTGGGCCAAACTAAGATTACAACAAAGTTACATACAATAATGGGCCTATTCGGGCCCAACTGAAAAGCTCTTTTACCCTAAAACTGGTCTCCATATAAATAGTAGTGAACTCACTCAGAACAAGTTTTTTCTCCAGAATTAGGGTTTCTCTTCATTTCGGCTCGGTCCCAGAAGCAAGATAACAGTGCTTCAAGATGGTAAATTCTTTTTCTCCATTGATCTTAATCTCCATTTTATCTACGTTCTCAATCGTATGTAGATGGTTCGAAAGTTATGTACATTGAATCGGTTTACTAATCCTCATTTGAATGAACAGCCGTCGCACAAATCGTTCATGATTAAGAAGAAACTTGGGAAGAAAATGAGGCAGAACAGGCCTATTCCTCACTGGATTCGTCTTCGTACTGATAATACCATCAGGTTAGTAATCGAATTCGTAACTTCTCTCTTTAATCGATCGATTAGAGTAGAGTTAGTGATACTTAATTTTGGGGTTTGTTTTGGTTATAGGTATAACGCAAAGCGTAGACATTGGCGCAGAACCAAGCTTGGATTCTGAGAGGTTACTTTTGCCTATTGTGAGAACTTTGTTCTTTTTAAAGACTTGGTTTGTTTTGAGCTGGGTTTAGTTTTTCCTTAGATTGTGTTACAGTTACAGTGTTTACATTTGTGTAAGACATTGTTCACTACTTATTTATCTTTCAGAAATTTCAATCAACGAGTAGTTATTGTGGTAACATTGAGTTTTCACTATTTGGAATCACACTATATGGTTTTCAATTTGGTTCGTGTGATATGTAGTTCTTGTTGATTGAGGTTGATGCAAATGTTAATTAGTCGTATAGTTGAATTAGGTAATGGTTAGTGGTTTGAGAAGATACTCAACTATCATGTTATCTTTAGATTTGTTTTTGTGTGTGTTCGGATTAGTGTGTTTCATTAGATTTTGGGAGTCTTGATTATGATTTGGATGATTCTTCTTTGGAAAGTTACTCAATTCTGGTCTGTATAATGTGTATTTATGTCAGCTTGAGGTTGATACAATTGTCAGATAAATGTAATTGAGACTTAAGTATGGTGCTATCTATCTACATATTGAATATAGCGTGATCGTCGAGGCTTCATATGTGATGTATTTAACATGCTTTACTCTTTTTGAATTATGAAATGAATTGTTAAGCTTTTTCTAGGTTCTGATTTCAGCAATTGTGAACGTGTTTAGCAACATTATAGGTCTTAATCTCAACATAAATGGAATTAGGTCAGTCTGGGATCGTGTCATATGGCCGTGAGCTACATATTTGGGTAAAGTCTAAAAAATATCTTAAATATTTATGCTTTCTCTTTGGAAAAAACTAACGTATATACGTGAGTTCTTAGCCTTTTTAATTAATATCTAATGTTTTTGAAATATATTCGATTTCTAATTACCATCTAAAATTTATTTTAATTTGTTTGTTATTAAAACATTAATCAAATTTGGTTTTCTTTTCTAAGTTTTATTTCTTTACACTTTTCTGTTAGTGATTTCAGTGTGTACATCTCTATTGACAAATAGATTGTGAACTTAAAGAGATGGTTAAAGTTGTGCGTTATTGAAAATTATACAAAAAGAAACGAGGCATTAAGACATGTGAATTGTTAGGTTTGACCAAATATGTAATCGAAATCTACCTATGTGTTTGTTTTTTGTTGACAAACGTGATTTTGTTGCTACTTCCTTTTCTTTTGTGTTCTCATTGAGGCAAACATAAATTCTCTTTCTTTTGAGTTCTGTTGTACTTGTAACAAAATCAAAATGTTAGTTAGGAAGTAGAAGTCGAATTAGTCTTTTGTCGGGTTGTTGTAATTATCATTGTCTAGTTATTGCAAAGCAAACAGAATAAAATACTTATGATCAAAGATTTTCTGTTTGCGTAACACATTCATTCTGATGCTGATCTGGACGAGCCAAATTTCAATCAAAATCTAAAAATGAGTTAAAAGTTTCTTTACAACTTATTTTCATCTCCGAAAAGTACAAGTCAAATTAAAATTTAACTAATTAGTAACAAACAATATAATCCACTGGCTTCGAACAAATTTATGGTTATGACACACAATATAATCCACTGGCTTCGAACAAATTTATGGTCATTGTCATAATTTTAGTTTTAATCAGTTTATATATGCATAATATTAGTTCTAGTCAAGTAGTATATGCAATATTCTTTACTATAATTAGACTCTAGGGTAGTTTATCACATAACTCTGTGACTAGGGTTTTGAGTTCATCTACGATCGTGTATCATAGTTTGTTAATGGAGTTGATCACAAAAAAGTTTGGACTTTTATCACTGGGTTTTTAATTTGATATTGATAATCGTATCCAATTGGTGATACCGTTTTTTTTTCCAACAATATTGGGTCACAACTGGCCGACCCAGTAGCCAAGTTCCTGCATAATGCAGGCGGCGAGACTCGATCCCGGGTTGTGCAACTGTTTAAAAAAAGTTAGTTGGTGATACCGTTTAAAGCAACTGTTTTAAAAAAAGTTAGTTGTTAAAACAAAAGTCGTTTAAAAATCAATGTTAATTGATGACACTATATCAGTTGAATAGTATAATGGGATAGAAATTAGTATATTTAAAATTTAATTTACATAAATATTTTGCAATAACATATAGTTTAATATTTTTGAAAAATAAATATATAGATTACAATTATTATCTTTTAAATAATATTTGCATACAAACAAATGACAATTTTTCTAAACGTAGATGAATGATTCTTTTTCTTAAATCATAATGCTTTGTTTCTAAAACCATAATTGTGCGTAAAGTGCAAAAATATATAAATAATCAATTTGGATTTACAAATGACGGTCGCTTCCCAACAAGTGTAAATAATTCCGTTTGAAAACAGTCGCTTCAAATGAAGTATTAATTGGTAACAAAATAATCATATTGTTTACGAACGACAATTCGTATGTAACTAATAAGACCTATCATTGTTTTAAACAATTCATGACAATGATGATAAACAAAAGTGTATTATTTTTGTTTCGCACGACTTACTTGCATCTGTATCTGTTAAAAGTAAAAGATAAAATGACATTAAATTTTGTATTAGTGTTTGGTCACGTACATAGTAATTCGAAAAGAATAAAAACTAAGAAGAAAATCATCAACCCACCCAAATGACATAGCAACGGCGAATAAACGGTTCTTAAAACTTAAAAGTTGAACACATCACACTTAAGAATGTTATAACAAAGAACAAGTCAATATTATAAACTCATCATTTTAAGTTGACAAACATACAAACTTAATATCATTCATCATTCAAATTCAATTAGTTTGACATTGACAAAAACATACCATTACTTAGCTTCATAAAAATCAAACACACACTCTCTCTCTCTTTTCTCTATATATATCTACACACATACAAAGGTTTCAATCAACATTCTCTTCTTTCATTTTCATTCTCAAATCTCCATTAGCTATAAAGCCTAGTTAGTGTTATAGTTCAACCTTTTCCTCATCAACTACTGAAGAATGTGGAGATTCATTGTCTTGGTGTGTTTTCTAGCTTTATTCGGAAGAGGAATCTCGGGAAGAACACATGTATGGGAGAAGGATTTAGGAAGATTGCACGATTTACAGAACAAGCTGGAGCGAGGTCCGGTTCCTCCATCAGAACCTTCTTTATGCCACCACAGACTAGACCCTCTTTCTCATCCAGAGGTTTACAATTCCCAAACTTACGTTCTTTGTCCATGATCATATGCTTAATTTTGTCATTGACAATGATCAGTGATCAATTTTTGACTCTCTTTATTTCTCTTCTCAAGTATAACTAGCTCATAGTTGTATTCATCGCATAGTGATCTGACTAATTCAAGATCTAGAGTCATACGATATTTGTAATTTATTTTTCTCTGGCAGCTTACAATATATGTTTTTTTAACCAGCTTTTGTCAAATAAGTAATAACTTTATTATTGATATACTAATTGATAAAGATGCAACTTAAAATGGTTCTCTTATGCCATTACATACTACTTAAACAAACAAATTGGTCGACAAAACTTTTAAGGTTATGTTTTTTGAATAATTAGCGAGAAAATCAAATGGTTAAATGTCTATAACTGCTTTTTTTTTATAGAGTCCGATTCCAGATATTTGTATAACTTCGGATAATGGAATTTATAGTTGTGGTTATGGATCTAACAAAAACATTAGAAATTTAAGTGAAATTTTGTATCTACTGTGTGAATTTACAGACCTAGTTTGTCATTGTTGACAAAAAATTTTACAACCAACAAAAGAGATGAATCTCTTCTTCTGTTCCGAAGCAATAAATTTCAGGTCCAAACCTATTTTATTATACCCTAACAATGAATTGTGGTAACAATTTTGTAGTTGAGTAGATAACAAATATTTGTATGAAAACCAAAAAACAAATTGTACATTTTTTCTTGCTATATTATATATATATATATATATATATGGTGAATATATATGAAGTTAGATGTGAACAAACATTAACTTTTTGCAGCGTCAAAAAAGAAAGGAAAAAGTGGCAGAGTAACTAATCAGCGTAAAACAATTCAACAAGAAAGTGAATGACTTGTAGATAAAATCATTCAAAGAATATCATGATCATAATTTCTAGGGTGAATTACTAGAATAGTCTTTTTCATCCTATATTGACCACAATAGTTCAAAAAGATTTTAATTACAATTCTACTCTTTTTGGTATTTTCTATCCAGTTTTACCCCTGTTCGCTTTAGAAAAAAAAAAATTTACGAAACTGCCATTAATGAATAATTCCACGTCAGCAG
>OVBA01009529.1:0-10427 GCA_900406435.1 Lepidium aucheri | reverse complement strand
AATTTGAATTTAATTTAATTATTATCATAATACTCATTTATATTAAATTTATATACAGCTATAATGGTTGGCATGTCGTATGGGTGATTTATACCCATAGTTATATACTAATTTTGGGCTGCCTTCCCCGAACTAGTCAATATAGCTGACATGCCGTATGGGTGATTTGTTCCCCATACCTATATATTATCTTCGGGTTGATAGGTGTTGCTTTCCCCGAATCAAATGGTATAGTAGAGACTATACCTCCATCATTAAATTTCTAAATGTCCAAAAGACATTTATGAAGACGTTCTAAAGGAACAATAAAATAAATTTTGTCTTGAAGATAAAATATTTTAAATTATTGCTATACCGTTATTATTGAAAATAAGACTCCCAATTTTAATTTGAGGTCATGCAATTTTGCATGTTGTGGCACTAATTCATATATACCTTCTGCAAATGTTTTATCAAGAGTTATTATTCCAGAATAACAAAACAATGAAAAATAGTAAATGAACCTAAAGCTCACTTAAAAAAAGGGGAAACCAATGGAGTCAAAGAGTGAAAATCCCCAAAATAAAAGAAAATTGGAAGAATTGAATGAAAATGGTATAGAAGAACCACATACATAGAAAAGTCTTAAATATGACATTAATATTGAAAAACATGAGATTTCTATCAACTTCATCCAAAATAAAAAATTATGGGTTAGAAATAAGATATATAATAATGATGAAACAATCTCATTCTCTGTATTAATAAAAATCAATAATGAAAGTGATGATTCAGATCTAAGGTCCATATTGGAATGTCTGAAAAGATAATGTTTTTGGATTTGTTATCACAACACCAGAATATTTAAATCTCATTCGGTAAAATGGGTTTTGTTCATAAATGAAATGAGAAAAATGAGGTAACAATATATAAAACACGACTCGTTTCCCAAAAAATTTCTCAAAGAAAGGGGATTGATTATAAAGATACATATTCTGTGATAATGGATTTTATGACAACATATCTATATGGATCATTTTATAATTATATATCCATAAAAAATCAAAAATGATTGAAACGACCTAAAACATTGAGCTCAAAACCTAAATAAATATGAGCTTATAGCAATCACTTTTAGGATTAAAATAATCTTGACGCATGTGGTATAATTGCTAAAGTGAATATTTGTTGAGTAAAGAATATACCAACAATGAGATATAGCCTTGCACAAGTGAATATTTGTGTTCATTGCTGTATATATTAATGACCTTAATATAAATGGAACTCAAAAGGAGTTTAGAGATGCAAGAGCTCATGTGAAGGAAGTGGTAAATGCCAACTACATGTGATCTAATGGATCAAAAATTTTATAGATAATATCGTAAGATCTCAAAACTCTAAAAGGAATTTGTGGAGACTCCACAACATATACCTTCAGGTATATTGTATTCAGTCTAATCAACTAAAAATGAAAATTCCAAAGGACAAAAACAATTCTGGAAAAAGACTAATATTAAAAAATATTATAAAATATCCTTCAGTTGTGTATCATATTTATGTAGATGCAACTTAAGAACATTTTGTGATCAAAAAAATTATTGAAGATCATGCGCATGATCACCTTATACATCCATGCATCACCAGAGAACTCATGGTCATTCATTGAAAATCTATGTGACTAAAATGACATATGGTCATGGTTTTATTTCTTTAAACAATTTCCAAGTAGAGAAGTCTCACATCAAAAGGATTTGATACATAATACATACCCAAAACGGGTAATTGAAAATGTTATTGGTCCTAGATTTAATACATAGTATATGCCCATAATAGGTATTGGAAATATAATTGATCATGAAGTGGGATTCAATTCGAGTGGGATGGACATGAATTATCATCATCTTGAGGGGAAAACTTAAAGATTAACCAAAGCAATTTGAATGAATTCAAGGTGATTCAAGATGATATTTATGAATTTGTATATCCAACACATGGACTATATTGCCGATGGTTGCATGTATGTGTTTTATCATCTCAAAGTATAGAATTTTTGAGATTTATAATAATCAAGAGATGAGTTCTCTTGTTATCTCATTAACATAGTTAGATTATATATACAATACTAATTAACATATTTAGATGACACAATATTAGTAATTTCATATTCCAAGTATTCAATGTTTATTAAATGATAACATGAAGTAAAGTTAAGCAACATGTTGCTCACAAAAATGATTTGATAAAAGATCATTAAGGGTTTACAATGATTGCAAGACCATTGATCATGTGATCAAATATTACAACCCTTGTATGGAGACATGTCATGTTGCATGTAAAAACATTTATTTGGATAATACCAAGTGCGTATCAAAAAATAGTTTCCATTACAATTATAAATTTGGTTGAGAACCAAATATTTCCCATCTAAGAAATTTTCAATGTGCGGTAATGTAACTTTGCACAACCACAACATAAAAGGATGAGACACCATAAAGGTTAGAGAGAAAATAAGCATATAGCTTCCCGATTCATTTGCAGATACTAAGACAGTGATTAAGTCACATGTTTCTGCTGAAAATGTTCCTACTAGAATTAAAAAGTCACAGGACGTGGAATAACAAATGATATATAAGAACCCAAAGAGTGCTTAGAGCTTGGTAGACTTATAAGTTCTAAGGATAAGAATCCCAGAAAGCGGGAAGAAACTAAAAAATATAGTATACCAAAATTGCAAAAGACATTTTGGAAGAAAACTTGATGTGTAATATGTGATTCTCAACATTTGAGGGGGGGGGCTGTGTTATTGTACAATTTTTCCTTTCTCTAGTTTTTCCCAACATGGTTTCCAGAAAATGTTTTTAACGAGGCAATACAAGACAATGAAAAGACATCAAAGATTATTGTAGTACGCCATCAAGATATGTAAAGTGCAATCATTATCATTACAATGGGAGTTTGCGTTGTTTAACTCTTTTCCTTCCTATGATTTCCCCACTAAGTTTTCCAAGGAATGGTTTTTAACGAGGCAACACAAGATATCAAAATATATAAAAGATTATGTCTAAGATTGAAACACACCCTCAAGATTTGTACAATATAATTCTCATCATTTCTGAGGGAGTTTACCTCGTTTTACTCTTTTTTCTTTCCTTTGATTTTTCCCACTGGATTTTCCAAGAAAACTTTTTAACAAGACAACGAAAGATAATAAAGATATTGGATTAAGATATGTCCAATCAAGAAACAATGTTAAAGAAAATGTGTTTATTTCATTAGACTGCACCATCAACAAGATGTGTAAAGAGTAATCTCTATTATTCAAAGGAGAGCTTGAGAGGTTGTACTATTTTTCTCTTCTAATGGTTTTTCCTAGTTGATTTTCCGACGAAAATTTTTAACAAGGCACACATATCAAATTGGTGTTTACCCAAGAAGCAAGTCATCAATGACTATTCAAAGTTAAACAATATCAATTACACAAAGATGAGTACGTTTTTTTTTTTTGTCAACCGATGAGTACGTTTATTATCGCATCTATTTCATTAATATATATAAGATCATTACGTAACAATTACAATTCATATCAAAATCAAATAAAGTAAGACTTTATTTTGATATTTATTTACTGTTATTATACCAATCTTAATCTTTATTTATGTCAAATTGGGTTCATGACAATAAAAAAAAATTCAAAATTAATTGAACCAAATCGAAAGGAAAGCAAAGAAACCGAACCGGAATACCAATTTAAAGGTTTCTCTCCTTCACACATTTCTTCGCCGCCGACGAAGTTGTCGTCAATCGTCGATGAACTGTACTCTAAAGGCTAAAACCTAAGACACATTGAAAGAACGGAATATTGAGGTCCCAAGTTTAATGGACTCGAAGATTAATAAACCAACAACGATATTCTCCTGATGTTCATGTTCCGAAAGTCTCCAGCACGCGTTGTTGCCTTTCAGTTGTTTCCACTTCTCTATAATCGTAGATTCTCTGAAGCTTCGAGAACCTTGCGCCGAGAGCTTCAAATAGTAAAGGGGCGGATTCGACCCGAATTACTCGAGCGAGTCTCACGTTTACTCGTGCTTGGCAGGTACGATGCTTTACGTGCCCTCTCCATCGACTTCTCAGATGAACTTCTCAATTCACTCCTGCGCAGATTGAGACTTAACCCAGAAGCATGTCTCGAGATCTTCAGTTTGGCTTCAAAACAGCAGAAATTCCGCCCTGATTACAAGGCTTATTGTAAGATCGTTCACATCTTGTCCAGAGCTAGATTGTACGATCAGACAAAATCTTATCTATGTGAACTGGTTGCTCTTAATCCCTCGGGCTTCGTTGTCTGGGCAGAGCTCGTTCGAGTTTTCAGGGAATTTTCCTTCTCTCCAACAGTCTTTGACATGATACTCAAAGTTTATGCACAGAGGGGTATGCTTAAGAGCGCGTTACATGTGTTTGACAACATGGGAAACTATGGACGAATTCCTAGTTTGCTTTCTTGTAATAGCCTGTTAAGCAATTTGGTCAAGAAAGATGAAAACTCTGTAGCCTTACATGTTTATGATCAGATGATTAGCTTTGGGGTTTTTCCAGATGCGTTTACTTGCAGTATTGCTGTAAACGCTTACTGTAGAAGTGGGAAAATGGATAAAGCCATGGAATTTGTGAAAGAAATAGAGAATTCATTGGGTGTTGAGCTTAATGTGGTAACTTACAATAGTTTGATCAATGGGTATGCTATGATAGGAGATGTTGAAGGAATGACAAGAGTGTTGCGTTTGATGTCTGATAGAGGGGTTTCTCGGAACATTGTTACGTATACTTTGTTGATCAAGGGTTATTGTGAAAGGAGTTTGATGGTAGAAGCGGAACACGTGTTTGAATCGGTAAAGGAAAAGAAACTTGTTGCGGATCAGCATATGTATGGTGTTTTGATAGATGGATATTGTCGCAACGGTAAAACCCATGATGCTGTTAGGGTTCATGATGAGATGATGGGAATGGGAATAAGAACAAATACAGCCATTTGTAACTCCTTAATGAACGGGTATTGCAAATCTGGTCAATTAGTCCAAGCGGAACAATTATTTACGCAGATGAACTATTGGAGCTTGAAACCAGATCATCATACGTACAATACTCTTGTGGACGGTTATTGCAGAGCTGGTCATATGAACGAGGCCGTAAAACTTTGTGATCGAATGTGCGAAAAAGAAGTTGTACCAACAATTATAACTTACAATATTCTCCTTAAAGGTTATAGTCGGGTTGGTGCTTTTCATGATGTTTTGAGCCTTTGGAAGATGATGCTAATAAGAAGTATAACCCCCAATGAAATCAGCTGTAGCACGCTACTCGAAGTGTTGTTTAAGCTTGGCGATTATGATGAAGCCATGAAGCTATGGGAGAATTTCTTAGCAAAAGATTTATTGACAAATACGATAACCTTAAACGTAATGATCAGTGGGCTTTGTAAAATGGAGAAGGTCAACGAAGCCAAAGAGATTCTAGATAATGTGATAAATGTCAAATATAAGCCAGATGTGCGAACATATCAAGCGTTGAGCCATGGGTATTATAAAGTTGGAAACTTGAAAGAAGCTTTTGGGGTTAAGGATTTTATGGAAAAGAAAGGAGTCTTCCCCACCATAGAAATGTACAACACTCTGATATCAGGTGCTTTTAAGTGTAGAGACTTGAATAAAGTAGCAGATCTTCTGATTGAGCTACGCGCAAGAGAATTAACTCCTACTGTTGCTACATATGGGGCTCTTATCACCGGCTGGTGCAATATTGGAATGATAGATAAAGCCTATGCTACTTGTTTCGAGATGATTGAGAAAGGGATTTCCTTAAATGTAAATATATGCAGCAAGATTGCAAACAGTTTGTTTAGGCTTAATAAGATCGACGAGGCTTGTTTGCTATTGCAGAAGATTGTGGATTTTGATCTGCTTCTTCCTGGTTGCCAGTGCTTGAAACAGTTCCTTGAGCCCAGTGCTACCACCTGTCTTAAAACACAAAAAATCGCTGATTTTCTGGAGAATAGTACCCTTAAGAAGGTCTTAGTTCCTAACAATATTGTCTATAATGTTGCTTTGGCAGGTCTCTGTAAAGCTGGGAAATTCAAATATGCTCTAAAACTTTTCTCGGATTTACTATCGAGTGATGGGTTTAATCCAGATGAATACACATACAC
Organism: Lepidium aucheri; assembly: GCA_900406435.1. Lineage (NCBI taxonomy): Eukaryota > Viridiplantae > Streptophyta > Magnoliopsida > Brassicales > Brassicaceae > Lepidium > Lepidium aucheri. The sequence goes on along the minus strand of OVBA01009529.1, from coordinate 4,249 downwards.
AATCCTAATTGACGGATGTGCTACTGATGGTGATATAAATGAAGCCTTTAAGCTGAGGGATGAGATGTCTCTAAAAGGTATTATCCCGAACATTGTTACATACAACGTTTTGATAAAAGGCTTGTGCAAGTTAGGGAATGTAGATCGCGCTTTGAGGCTTTTGGGTAAGCTTCCACAGAAGGGCGTAACTCCTAATGCGATTACCTATGATACATTGATTGATGGACTCATTAAAAGTGGTGATGATGATGAAGCTAAGCGTTTTAAAGAAAAACTGATTGAGGAAGGCTTGATTAGACGATCCTAAGAACAAGGATGTGTTAAAAGTATCCAAAAAGGATTGGGATCCGGAAGTTAACTTAGGGATCAAGAGTGATAAAAATGAGTTCGGATGAGCTTCATGATGTTAGGATAGTTTCAGAAGCATTCGTATGGTGAAAAGAATGAGTTTTCGAATATTCGATGTTTCAATGAGTGATTGGTAACAGAAATGGAGGGTACTGAAAATCTACTCCATTGATGGACATATGATTGTTTTACTTAAAGAAAACAGTGTATTTTCTGAAGATCATTTCAAAATTGTAATTGATCCTTCTGCTCAGAAATTCCAACACTTGGACTCAGTTCTATCGCTCTTTCCTTCCGATACTTGACGTGTTTATGATAGATGAGACGGCACGGCACGGCACATTCGGGTACTGACTACACTAAATCTTCACTTTTACATGCTTTTTTTCTTGGGGTATGAAACAAAAATGAGAATTGTAATTGTCTTTGTCAGGTTAGATAAAAGGCCAAACGATGAATATCAGTCACTGGTCTTGATAAGATGATTAACAGAATGTGAGTTCTCCATCTCATGGTTCTTTTTGTTCCTTCCAAGCTAGATAACACTCTGTAATCATATATAATACAATATAGTGTACAATGTAAATTAAATGTGATTGTTGAATACTTTTGTTGCTTCAGATCAACTCAAGCTAGTGATTAAATTGACAAGCCACCTTTTTTCCTTGATAAAATATGAACGACCACACCTACCTTGGATTGTGAGTGTCAGTATCTATAAACGTTATTTATATATCTATATATAACTTTATATGTTTATATATATCCTTGATAGGTTATTTAACGTCTCCCGTACCCGTTATTTATATATCTATAAACGTTATTTATATATCTACATATAACTTTATATGTTTATTAGGATTCAAACTTATGGTATAGCGTGGGATTTGATATTTTTTCAACCCGTATTCATTGGTTCTTAAGTCTATTGATATTTTGAATATTACTTTCAAAATAATGTTTTAGTGGCCCAAAACTCGAACCGAAATCAACCCGAATCAGAAGAATCTAATACGAACCAAACCCGATAAATCACTTTATAAGTTTTAAGCCTATATATTTTTTTAAAAAGTTGAACCCAAACCCGATATTGAACCAATCAATAACCAAATTTTAGAGTTTTTTAATTAAATTTTTTAAAATTTTGAATTTTTATATAAAAATATTCGGATCCGAACTCGATCTATATTGTAGCAAACCATATTTGAAAAATAAAATATCCGAATGTCTTCAACCAAAATAACCAAAACACCGAATTAGATGAACCGAACCTAAAAAATATCAGCATCAAATGAACCGGAATCGAATCAATAACCGAATTTGTAATCAAAATATTTTTTTTAATTAATTTTTTTTTTTAGAATTTGTTTCTAAATTTGACTTTTTATATAAAACTCTGTAACAAAACTACCTTATCATATTTTTTAAAAATTGTTATAAACCATAGGTTAAATTTATCATAAAGTTTATAACACGGTCAAAATGATAGTGTCCCCCACTTTAATATATAAGATATATATAAATGTTATTTTCTTGATAGACTTTATTTATATATCTATATATAACTTTATATGTTTATATATATTTATATATTTTTATATACGTATCTATAAAATTTTAAATTTTGCTGTTTCCTGTCCTAGTCTCCGATCTCGTATTGGTTTCCGTTTCCTTTTTGGTGCAACATAGTATTGATCCTAATTACTAGCCACCAACTTGTTTTTCTTGGAAAAACGGTAGAAACACTAAAGGGTTACCCTCAAAGGTTTAAAATCAGCATTGAGAAGTAAGGTTTTATCAACCATCAATGATAGAAATTACCGGGAAGAGAATATCTGGGATTTATTAATCGGATAAGCCAAAAATCGATTACACGACAAGGGAAAAAGACTGACTCTCTGAAAGATTTGATATCATACAAAGAGAAAGAGGATTCCTTCACCGGAAAAGATGACTTTACAGGATAAAATTATTTCTCTAAATGAGAGAGAAAAAACCCTTATCTTCAAGTTGTGTTTTTAATATATAATTAGGGATGTTAAAATGAGCTTTAAAATTAGCGGGTACCTAGAACCCACAAAAAATTACAGGCTTTTTAACTTATTTATAAGACCAGAAAAAAATTGGGTGTAAAACAGGTTGGATACCCATTACTCTAAAGTTCTATATAACTTTACCTTATTGGATAATGCATATCTGCTGGATACCGATGAGTTTAAAGTACTATTTATCTTTTTTTCATATCTCCTCTATTTAAGCTCTGTTTTTTTTATAGTCGATGTATCAGCGATTAAAAACACCAAATATAGCTAATTATAAAACCAAATATGTAAAAAGCAAAGTAAATAACAGGGAAAAAGTAGTCGCAGCTACTAGTCTTATGTTGCTGTTTTTATTTAGCGACACCGACACACCATTAATTCTTTTTTAAAAGTAAACTAGCGATTCTATAAAGAAAAGAGCTGTACTATCTCATACTCCTTCTGTTTCATAATATAAGTTATTTTAGAAGATTTTTTTGTTTCAAAATATAAGTTGTTTTACGAAACCAAGACAAAAAGTAAACTAAAAGTTAAAATAAACTAATTTTTAATTTAAAAAAATTATTTTTTTTTCTTTTTTTAATTAAATGCTAAGATAAAGTGATGAACATTTTATTGAGAAAACAAAAAGTAAAAAATTTATTAATAGTTGTGCATTCAAGCAAAACAACTTATAAAAAAAACCGAAAGAGTATTATTCTCTCTCTTCTTTTTACTTTTTTTTTACTTTCTCCTCTCTTTTTACTCTTTCTTTTTTTTACTCGGTCTCCTATTTTTACTATCTCTCTTTTTTTTACTCTCTCTCATCTTTTTATACTCTCTCCTCTTTTTACTCTCTCTCCTCTTTTTACTCTCTCTCCTCTTTTTTACTCTCTCTCTCCTCTTTTTACTCTCTCTCTTCTTTTTAGTTTCTCTTCTCTTTTTATTCTCTCTCATCTTTTTACATACTCTCCTCGTTTACTCTCTCTCCTCTTTTTTTCTCTCTCCTCACTTTATTCTCTCTTCATTTTACTCTCTCTCCTTGTTTTACTCTCTCTTCTTTTTAGTCTTTCTTCTTTTTTTACTCTCTCTTTTTATTTTATTCTCTCTCTCTTTTACTCTCTCTCTCTTTGGTTTACTCTCTCTCCTCTTTTTACCCATTCTCCTCATTGTATTCTCTCCCAACTTTTTCTATTTTATTTTATAAGCAAAACTGAATGTTTTGGTAAAAGCAACTAAATTCGGGTACCTACGGGTACCCATGGATAACCCTATAATTTAGTGGGTAACCCAAAATTTACTGGGTTTTCTCTGGGCATTTCAAACATGAATTTTTTTAACACGGGCTTAAACTGGGTTTGGGTCAGGCCGAGTTTTTTCACCCATCACAACATCCCTATATACAATACTCCCGATTTTTCACATAAATTAAGGAAACATTAAATTTTTTTTCACAATTATCAAAGCAATCTAACCAATCACAAATCAATCTATATAATTCAAACTGTCAAAAAATTTTAAAATATATTGAATTACTTAAAAACTGAAAATATCAACTAAAATAAAACAAATTTTTTTCTAAAATATCAACTAAAACTAAACGGAAAGAGTATTATTTTCATAGAAAATATATTGCTATAACTAATGATAACAAATTTTGTACTCAAAATCCACGTTTTGAAATTCGCTAGACACTTATTGTTCGAACAGTTAGGGTCTACTACCTAATCTATTAATCGGAGATTATTCAAAGATGAATCAAAGATTTATTTTATAATGATTATAACGACCATATACATATATATATGTATACTAGATGATGTCTCGTACTATGCACGGGTTATATAATATTTGTTTATTTTATTTATTTATTTTATGGT
>OVBA01009528.1:0-10428 GCA_900406435.1 Lepidium aucheri | reverse complement strand
GAAGAACGACATCGTTCTCATAATACATTTTGTTTTCACCAAAACGACGTCGTTCTCTTCATGTCTTGCCTTCACCGAGTTAGCCACGTAATTGTTTACGTGTCCAGCAGGTTATCCTAATCACGTTGTTTTAACGGTTGACTCACAGAGTAAACGGTCAATAAAGGATTTGGCCAAATTTAACTAGTTTGTGTATGTGCTTTGAATTTTGTGTCACAAAAGTTACATTTACGACGGGTACATGAGTTCATGTATGAATCGGCACGACGGCTAAAGTTTATGTAGGTTTCGGCCGTTTTCCCCACTTATGCTAGACTCAACGTTTGTAAAACACAATAATAGAACAAAAATATTAAAGTAGCACGTGACATGAACAAAAAACCATTAGTAAATCAATTCTAAAAGTTACCTTATTGAGTTTATGTGCAAAGTATAATAGTATTCAATTGATGTTGTTTGATTCCTTATTGTGACGGTAATAAGCTCTCCATGGCTTATCAGTTTCTTATACTATACTCCCTCCGTTTCTTAATATAAGTTGTTTTGCTTGAATGCACACATATTAAGAAATTTTATACTTTTTATATTCTCAACAAAAAGTTAATTATTTTATCTCAACATTTAATTAAAAAAAAGAAAGAGAAATGATTTTTCAAAATAAAAAAATAGTTTGTTGTAACTTTTAATATACTTTTTGTTTTGGTTTTGTAAAACAACTTATATTTTAAAACAAAAATTTTTTTCTAAAACAACTTACATTATAAAACGGAGGGAGTATAAGTTATTGGAAATCTTGTGCATCTACATTATTAATAATTAGTTTTAGAGAAATATATTCACTTCAATTTATATAAAAAAAAAGAGAGAGAGAGAATGTCATTCACTTTAGGCTCTTGTTTTGTATTTGACCATACCTTCCGTGTTTTTCTTTCCCACAAATTATATTATTTTATTAATTTTAGCCAAGATGGGCTAATATTACATATAGTTACACTAGGAAAAAGTTCAATACAAGAAAGCTCATTACACAAGATATAGGTGGCAAAAATAATGATCCACGTGTCGACCATGCAATAATCCTATCATGCAAAGAGAGAAGTGACACAAATGATGATCCCTGTGTCGCCATGCAATGATTTTGACATGCAAAACTCTAGCGTGACTGCGAGGGTGATGTTATTGGAGACCTCCAATCTTTAGACTCATTTCTTTGTCTTCAATCCTATTTGTGGATCACCACTTTCGATGATGTTGCCACGGTGGATTTGATATAAAAAAAACTTACACCGTTATCTTTCATAGCCTAGCTTCATATTCAAAAAACTTCATCATCATAATCTTGCTCATTTTGGAAAGCTCATAATCTTGCTCATTTGAGATTGACTCTTAATAAAGTGAAATAGTCAATAATAGATGTAAAGAAATTTGAAATTGTCAGTAATAGATATAGGGAAATTTAGTCACATAATACATAAAAAATTTCGGGAAGGAGACCTTAACTCGGCTCAATGAGGTTGAGTGGCCAAGGCCGGTGACCAAACAAAACCAAAAAAGAACTGATACTGAGATCAAAAACTTTTACTGGACTTATAACCAAAAATCACACAAAAAAAGAGAAGGAAAAAAAAGAAAAACTCGGTAGAATTACGAAGAAACACCCGAGAAAGGCTTGGGATAGTAACCAACCAAAGCTAGAGGCGACAAGACCAAACAACAAGGAAGTCCTACCGATTTCTCTAAAATATCGAAATCAAAAAAGAGAAATCATGGTCAAAACTCGCCAGAATAGTTGAAAGAGAAACTCTTTCTAAAGAAGAGAGAATAGAAAATTTAATACGATTGATGCCCCTGGTTAATGTATCTAGAATGGAGACCCATCTCCAGTCCATTCTTCTATATTTTATAGGGCTGGACATAATATCTGAAACCTGAAATCTGATCCGAATTCGATCCAAAATATCTAAAACCGAACCGAACCAAATTGAAACTTGTAAAATACCCAAACGAATTTTGGATCATAAGAATACGGATATCCAATTCGATCAGATAAAACCTGAAATCCGATCGGGTACCCAAAATACCCCAATTGTAAGATATATTTAGAAATAATTATTATATATATACATTTAACTACACGAATATTCACAATTTTAACTATAAATTTATATGTATTATTTATTTTAGAATCAAAATAATCAAAAAAACTAAATATGAATTTTTTTATATCAAATTATGGTTTTTTAAAATTCGTTTTAAGCTTTTTTGAATATGTTTCTATAAAAAAATTAATCAAAAAATGTGAATACTCGAACCCGACCTAAATCCGAACCAAACTTGACCCCGAAATAGAATATTTTATAAGAATCAAACTCGACCCAAATCTAAAATTAAATACCCGAGTCCTAAACGGATCTTATATAGGTAAACCTGAAATAGCTGATCCGATCAGGTACTCGAATACCTAGACCTAATATATTCCAAAATAGAGTTACTCTATTTTTCCTGTATTTTCTCTCTAACGCATTACTCTATTTTATAATCTAATATTTCAAACATATTCTTTTTTTAATTTATTGAATATTTTCAATAAAACCCTTTTAATAGTCATTAATTTCACCTATTTAATTTGTTTTAACAATATTTTTAGAAAATTATAAATATCATTGAAAATTAAACATATATTATTTAATAATATTACATTACACTAAATAAGTAGAGAAATAAAATACAAAAATATTTTTATAAAGTAGTTTATTGTAATAATTTTGTGACTTTATCAAATTTATAAAAAATTTAATAAAGTGGCTTATTGTAATGATTTGTGAGTTTGAATTTTTTTAAGGTATAGTAGGTATAATTACATATAATATTCACTAGATTAATCATTTTCAAAATAGATTAAAATATATAATTTTATTAAGCATATTTGATGAAAATAGTTTTGTCTAGATACAAAAAAAAATTAGAAGACTAATTTGTAAATAAAACGAGTCTCACTCCAAAATTAAGAGATGAATAATATTACTCCAAATATAGAGTAATACTATTCATTCCTCTATTTAAAAAATGTAATATGGAATTGGGTTAGAGTTAGTTTGAAAGGGAAAATGGAGTTGGGTTGAAGATGCCCTAACATTACCTTTTAGTGGCTTAGTAGTTGCAGCTCAAAGCACTAAGAGGTCTTCTTGGATTCAGTTTTTGTAGGCTTGAGTTTTTTTTTTTTTAAGTTCATGTCCCACACAACAATTATGTTGTTTTTATATCTAAAAAAAGTTGGTATTAGTCGATGTCCAAAAAGCATAAACTTATTTAATATGAAAGTTTTAGTGTTATAAATAGTATGTAATCATATTAGTTCACTTCAGAAAAACACATTGGCTAATATAGAATTTTGTTTAGGTAATTATGTCCACAATAGTCCTTTTATATTCTATATGGTGGAAAATATAGATTTTTTTATTCTTTATGTGAAATACTCATTTTTGGCATAGAGGGGTATAAAAAATTTAGTTTACAGAAAAATGTTTCTCCATTCATGGATAAAAGTGTTTGTATATTTGGCTATTATCATACTAATTCAATATTACTGTCTAAATAATTCTATTTGCATCTTTTCACTGTATACATAATTCATTATATATGTCAATAGTAAATAATATAAATATTTACCAAGAACGAATGAATTCTTTCGTCGGATTTATCCTGTCGATAGTTCTCTCGCCAGATTTATCCCGACGACGCTCCTCAGAGGCTCGCCAACTCTACCTCTTCAAATCTCTACCCATTGATGAAGATCTAAAACCGACCCCTCCCCATCAAAGCAATAACAACTTTTCCTCAGCTAGATCTACACTTCTACTTCTCTCGCCAAGATCCGGAACCAAGCTTCATAGAATCTAAACACAGGAAGACTATCGTCTCCCTATCTCTACACACCTGATTGATGTCACTCTTCTACTAGATAATCGAAAAGCACACATATCCTTCATATATGACCCCCTGTAACGGCTCACAGACCAGCGGTATAGGAAATGCTTGGCAGAATGGGAGAAAATAGACATGAGCCATGGCTTCTTATCGGTGATTTCAACAAAATCACCTCACATGAAGACAAAATAGGAGGCTACAAAAGAACTAGCAGCTCCTTTAACCCCTTCAGAACATTTCTCAGACTATGCCGTCTTAAAGAGATCACTAGTTTGGGTCCTCATTTTTTCTGGATGGGGATGAGAAACAACTCTGGGTCGAATACAGACTGGATTAGAGTTTTGGAAACACATAATGGTGGTCCAACTTTATGAGAACCATCACAACCTACTTGCCCATCATTGGATCTGATCACCGTCCACTCTACACCAAGATAATGGCTGACACCTCAAACTTCATGTCCAGTTTTTGTTTTAACAAAAGATGGATCAACAAAAGAGGATTTAGAGACATGATTCACAATGCCTAGTCTCGAACATCCAACATGACAGATCATAACACTTTTGACTGCATTGATGTCTGCAGAAAAGAAATATCTTTATGGAAAAACAAGAAAAGGCAAAGACTCACAACTCTACAAATCATATACAAAAGAAAATTGACGAGGAAATGTCAAAAGTCATCCCGGGCTTTCAACTATTGGGAAACCTTAACAGGGAACTGGTCTACAAGATTAATGAAGAGGAAAAATTTTGGAAACAAAAAAACAAATAGAAATGGCTGCTTCAAGGAGATTAGAACACCAAAATTTTTTTATAGATATATCAACTACAAACGGACCAAAAACAGGATAATTGGTCTCAGGGACGAGAGAGGCTTTATGCAATTCAAAGAAGGCTCAAAACAGAATGTTGGTGCAATCTATTTTGCTAACCTTTTCACCTCAGCTAACCCTTCTGATATACTTAATGAACTCACTGGCATCACCCCCAAAGTTTTTGAGGACATGAACTCCCAACTAATGGTACCGATCATCACAACGGAGATAAAAAAAGCAGCCTTTAACATAAAAAGTGATAGTGCTCCTAGACCAGATGGAATGACGGGTGTTTTCTTCCAATTGTACTGGAACATTGTAGGGGACAAGATCACCTCTGAAGTCATTAAAGCCTTTCAGAACAAACGATTCCCAATGGAATAGAACTATACACATATAGCTCTAATTCCTAAACAATCCAATCGGACTGAGATGAAAGACTTTCGACCAATTAGTCTCTGCACGGTAATGTATAAAATCTTGGCTAAAATAATAGCCTCAAGACTACAACACATACTACCTTCACTCATCTCTGAAACCTAATGTGCTTTCACCTCTGGAAGACTAATCTCAGACAATGTTCTTCTTGCCCATGAAATCATGCACCACTTACACACTAACAAAGATGGACAGACAAATTTCTTGATAGTCAAAACTGATCTGTCTAAAGCCTATGACAGACTTGAATGGAAATACCTCGAAACCATACTTCTTCAACTAGGCTTTAATCAAGAATAGGTCCAAATGATAATGTTTTGTGTATCATCTGTCAGATTCTCAGTTCTCATTAATTGTTCCCCATATGGCTACATCACTCTGGAAAGAGGACTTCGTCAAGGAGACCCGCTTTCCCCTTTCCTCTTTGTTCTGGGAATTGAAAGCTTAATCCACATAATGAACAAGGCAACTTCGACTCAGAGAATCTCAGGAATAAAATTCCACAAGGAACATCCAGCCATTTAACATCTTCTATACACGGATGACATCCTTTTTGTTTGTAAGGCCTCACTTCAGGAAGCTTCAAAACTTAAAAAATGCTATGCAACATATGAACGCATATCTGGACAAAGCATCAACTTTGACAAATCATCCATTGCCTTTGGGAAACACGTTGGAGCCGAAAGAAAGGAGGAAATCAAAAGTACCCTCAATATCAACAAGGATTATGGTATAGGTAAATACCTAGGACTCCCACAATGTTTACGAGGTTCCAAGAAGCAAATATTTTGATACATTACACAGAAACTAGACTCCTGCATGGACAACTGGTTCTCCAAAACCTTATCACTGGGTGGGAAATAGATTCTGATTAAGTCAGTGGCAATGGCATTTCCGGTATATGCTATGTCAAGTTTCAAACTCCCCACATCTACATGCCAGAAAATCACAAGTGCAGTATCTAAATACTGGTGGAACACTAAAAAGATAGGAAAAAGATCATTTGGATTTCTTGGAAGAAATGTGTAGACATAAAAAAGATGGTGGCTTAGGATTTAGAGAGGTAGAACACTTCAACCAAGCCTTACTTACCAAGCAAGCTTGGATGCTTCTCTCTTATCCTGAATCACTAATGAGAAGAATGTATAGAGCCAAACATTTTCACAACATAGACTTCTTCTCAAGTGGTTATACGAATAAACAATCATATGCTTGGTCTAGTATCTGCTACGGGAAGGAACTCCTACTCAAAGGATTACTACGCCAAATAGGGAATGGCGAGGACACCTTGTATGGTCCAACAAGTGGATTTTTGATGGGCAACCCAGACTGCCTATTAGTAAGGAGACAAGATTCAATGTAAACCTTAAAGTCTCCCAGCTAATTTAAAATGGAGCCTGGAACCTCACTAAAGTTAAAGAAACGTTTCTGGAATTAGATGCCAATATAATCCTCTCCACGCCTCCATGTACAGATTCAAAAGACTCCTAGATATGGAGCTATACCCCATCTGGTACTTAGTCAGTAAGAAGTGGCTACTGTATGCTCCACCATCTCAAACAACAATCCATTCATACAGAACATACCACAAACCGGCTGGAGAACCAACTAAATATCAGACTATGGAGTTTAAAGATCCCAAGAAAGATTTCTATCTTTCTATGGAGAGCCTATTCCGGAGGCCTTGCAGTACAAGAAAGGCTAAAAACAAGGAATATTAACACTGGGAATTAATGCCCTATATGTGGAATCATAGCTGAAACCATCAACCATTGCCTCTTCTAATGCACAGCGGCAAGGCAGCTATGGGCACTATCCAATGTCATACTCCCTCTGCTAGGTTTCTCCTCAACTTCCCTACACACAAATTTCGCTTTTCTTCTAGACCCCACCAGATAGGATCAACCTCACGAAGAACTAAAAATCAAATTCCCATGGATTCTGTGGACAATATGGAAGAGAATGAAATAATGATTCAAAACATTCAACCAAACCTACTACTCAAGGCCCACGAAACCATCGCGGAAGCGGAAGCTTGGTATGTGATTTGTAAGGATGACACCAACAGAGCCAACCATGGAAGAAGACAAGCCTCTTCTATTGCAAACACGGAGGAAGTTCAAACTGATCATTGGATCAACTGGGAAGTAGCATGGTCTAAACAACACCATCTACACAGAGCAACGATAATATTTTATGGTAAACACCAACAAAACCTCCTTCATGCTAGGCACGTCATACCTGACTCTACTTCCCCCTTAGCCTTGAATTTCTCAGGCTTAATTTTGACTCTGTAATCCCTACTAGAGTTACGCATTCCCAACGTTACTATTCACATCTCCAACAGAACCATTAATGCAGCAGTCTCCAATCCACCACAATGGCCCAAACATAGAGCATGGCTAAGCAAGATCAAAACTCTGATCAGAGGATTCACAGTATGCACTTTCACTCATATACCTTCTAGCCAAAACAAAAATGCTAAGGCAATTGCTAATAGTGTTGCCCGTGATGGAAGGTACTCTGACTACGTTGGTACAAGTCTCCCTAGCTGGCTATAGAACCATGCCTGATCCTTAACAAAGCATATCTGACGCCCTCATCAAATCTCAACAAAGGGCTCTAATGTGGACTCAACCAGATGACCTCACTCCTACCTTAAGGCAATAACAGAACCTCCTCAATCCAAACAATTATTTTACAAACACCTTGGAGTCCATACTACATAATCTCCCTTTAGAACCCCCCCCCCCTGAATTTACTTGTTGCAATGATAATTTTGATTCTATGCCATCACGAATTCACCCAAAAGTCTGCTCTTCATCTATAATCATTGAAGGACAAGATAGTACTTACAAGTCTGTAGAAGATTAACTCTCTATGATTACCTCCTTCTGACACAGCAATGATGACATTTGGGCTCTCAAAAAGGTTTTTTAACCTTTTATTACAGAAAATCGGCTTCGCAATTCAGGACCCTCTCAATCGACTAACATCGCCACTTCACTCTATAAAAGGAAACTCTTCACATATATGACAGTAACAACACACCTCTATGGATAGCAACTTCTGGCAAGCTCTCAACCAGCTCGACTTAGGAAGGAACAATGTTGTAGTCTACCTTCCCTCTCATACGTACCAAGACAGCATGCTCAGGAACAGAAGAAGCCTCCTGATCAGAGCTCTCAACCCAATTGAGCAAAGCATACCAGACATGATAGAGGATTTACCAAAATACTGGAGCCTCCATGGAGTGGTCAAAGGAAAAATGCTAGACAAGGACTTTGCCCAGTTCTTTTTTGAGAGAGAAGATGACATGAACACCATCTACCGCATGCAACCTCTTCTCTACAATGGCTGGCTTATGACTGTAGAGGAATGGGTCAACAATCAAGCACTTCATCCACTGAACATAGTCCACCTCTGGGTCCAAATAAGGTACCTTGCCTTACAATATGCTTCTGAAGAGGTTGTCAGGACCTTGGCGTCTCTGGTGGGAGATGTCATCAACGTTGACATGGATACTTCTACAGTAACAACGCCCTTTGTCACCAGAGCTAAAGTCAGCTTCTATACGGGTGAGAGACTGTGCTTCTACAGAGCAGTCTACTGTCAAAATGGAGATCTCTTTCAGATCTAATACTACTACGAATGGGTCACTAAGCTCTGCCTCAACTGTCAACGGATCACACATCCCACCACACACTGCACACACATCAACTCACCGCTGAACTTCTACTATGGACCTCAGAACCAGTTTCAATCACCTAAAATGGTAGATCGCACGGACAGTTGTTCCACATCTTCAAACTCGATTATCTCTCAACCACCATCTCCATTCACTGGAGCCTTCTTAGACATTGATACCAGCTCTCCTAGCACAAAGGTCATAATTGAAGATGTTCTCAACAACCCTACTGACACCTTCATGGTGAAGTATCCAATGAAGATCAAGACTTGGACCTTACTATTTTAGATGTCACTCTGGACCCTTTGTTGTAGGTACCTCAAGAGTCTCAAACCAACATTCAAGCTGCGCCGTGATCCCTTTGGGAATACCAATTGATAAGGACTTCAAGCCGCAAGGATCGAGCTGCTCTAACCCTAAGGAGGAAAACAGATCACAAGAGGATTGAGTTTAAAACTATGATCCAGTCGCAATATCTTAGTAATGGGACTGTGTTTCAATAAGTTTGTTATTTCAGTTTACTTAGTGGAACTCTTATTTCTTCTGGTGTTGGTTTCATGTTTTCTTTTGAATTTGTCATCACTATCACAAGTAGTGGAGATCACCTCCTCTTGTGATCTTTTGTTAAAAGGAATGATGCCTTCAAACCTCACAACTTTATTATTAAGAACTTTGGAGTGAGAAAAAAAAACTATCTACCATGAACACAACCGTATGTCTACCATTTCAAAATATTCTTTATATCCGAATAAGTATTTTACAGAAATTTTTAAAAAATATATTTTGTACAATTTTAAACCTAAAAGCGCTACAGTAGACAATTTTATCTTTTGTTTATCCTCGTAAACTATGACAGACGATGAAATTGTGGCATACGATTGCCTCGTAGTCTCCATGCCTCGGTGTGAAGATGTGAACTATAAATCATTATATAAAAATAGAAGTATTTTATAATGATAAAAATGATCACTTTAGATACGAAGTTTGCAGCTACAGATTGATAACCTGAAAATCAGTGGAAACAGATGTCCCGTGACAACTAATAACAAAACCTAAAAGATTTGTAAAAGTAAGTTAATAAATTGAGAGATGCAGTGAAAGGGATTGTTCTGTTTGTTAAATTAGAAAAAAAGTTGGTTGGACTTAAGCAAAATCTGGTGAATGGGTTTAATGTAACACCCTAAACCCGAAATTCTCAAGTTCTACATATTTTTAGTAAAGTCTCGGACGGACCTTACATTTAGCCATTTCAAGTCCATATTTCACTAAGTCAAAATTTTGATTTCAATTGATAAGTGACAAGCCCAAACATCCATAACTAAAGACGGTTCCGTTTTATTAATTCCAAATCGAAGTTCAAAACACAATTCAACTTAACCGGCAACTTAACAAAATTCCAAAACGGTTCTAGCAATAAGTTCAATTTTAAAAACATGAAATAGAAACACGGATTCAACCCTAATCCATCCCCTCTTCCTTCCGCCTTAGTCTCGCACCTACTCGTTATTTTCCCGAACATTGACTTGCTCATTACCTACAATCACAAGGATTGCATAAG
>OVBA01009527.1:0-10429 GCA_900406435.1 Lepidium aucheri | reverse complement strand
CCCAAAATTCTTAGGAGGCCCAATAGTAATGGATTAGAGAAGATGGGCCGATCAGGAGATTAGGCGAGCCTCATAACATCCTTGGGACCGAGCACGCGAAGCCCAGAAGAGCGCAGCCGACTAAGCGAGCAACCAACCTTCTCCATGCTCGCCGGGAATTTTGGAGAATCTCTAGAGAATATTCCCCGAAACCCTAGGTCTAAAAGCCTATAAATAATAGTCCATAACCTCGAAAAGGCAAACAGGAAAAATAGAGAGAGAAAACCCTAGAGCTTGGGAGTCAAGCAAATGATTTGTTCGACCTCCACTTGTAATCTATTTTTTCTAATACAAGTATTCGATTCAAAGTTCCATGATTTTTACGAGTGTTGAATCTTAGCATCAACATTCTGTATTTCCTTTCAATATTTATAAATGGGGTGCTTAAGAATGTTAGAGGACCAATAGACTATTTCTTACTAAGGATTAGCTATGATCTATAATTTTGTGAGACGTGTCCATGAGGGCTATTTATATTTGATGTATGTATGAAACAAGTTTGGAAACTGATGAATCAGTAGAATTGTAATGTGCATCCAACTTGGACATTTCCTAGATTCAAATTCCATTGGAGGTAAATCTTAGTTTAAACTCTTATATGTAGATAAATTGATTTAAATTATATAGCTTGTTTAACTAGCATAACTTTTTTAACATGTTTAACTTGTTTAATTGGCTTAACTTGTTTAATTGGCTTAACTTGTTTAACTAGTTATAAAATAGTTTAACTAATATATTAATTGGTTTTGTTTGTTTAATTGATGTAAGTTATTAAATTAGTACAATATTTTGTGCAAACATTAGCAATTGAGTGCATTTCAACTCTAAAAATAAAATTTAGAGTGAGCGTTCCAGGTGTACACAAAGACTATCCAATGATATGCAAAAAAAGATTTATAGAGGGAAACCCAAAAAGTTTGGTCTAGGAAAAATTTATGATCCACTTAAAAATACACATGTTAATATTACTTTCTTTTATGTAACTTAATTAACAAACTTATTTAGTGCAGTTAATTTAACTTGTTTATGTGGCTTAACTGGAACAACTGGTTTAACCTTTTTTTTAACTAGGACAACTTGTTTAACTTGTGTAATTTATTTTCTTTCAAAAAATTCATAGCATTTGCTACTTGAGGATGAAGAGAGGTTCTTATATCTCAAATCATCGAAGATGAGTGGATAAAAAGACATCATTGATCTTATTGTTGATGATTGGAACAAGGTTCTATTGTGGAAAAACTTCTTTGATTTAGATGTTCAGTCTCGAGAATATTAACCAGCACCTCGGCCAATTCCCGAGAGATTAACTAAGACATCCTCTATGCAGAAAAATCCTTCAAATACCAAAGAGGTGACCAGATTAGCACAATTGAAAGAAATGATTATGAAAGGCTATGGAGAGAGGTTTTGAGAATATGAATGAAAGGTTAAAATTATGGATAAAAATCTTCAATATGTGGTTGATTATGTTTAATATGGCAGTTGCTAGTTTTGGTGAGGAGGATAGTAATTCTGATGATGATGATGGTAATAATGATGATGGTAGAGCTGAGGATAATGATAGTACAACTAAAGAAGGGAAAGGCCGAGAAGATGATGATGATGATGGTAGAACTGAGGATGGTAAGAAAAATGATGATAGTGATTTTGGTACAACTGAGGATGTTTTGAGTACAACGGTGGATGGTAAGGGTGATTTTGGCGAAGAGATAGATGCAAAGACGGTTGTTGGCGAAGAGACTAATATAGAGACTATTGATGAGACAGTTGTTATAGTAAAGGGTGTAGCTGGTGCTGAGACGGTTGTTGGCGATGAGACTAATGTAGAGACTATTGCTGAGATGGTTGCCCTACAATGGAGGGTGTAGCTGGTGCTAAAATGGTTGTTGGTGATGAGACTAATGTAGAGAGTATTGCTGAAACGGTTGCTACTGTGTAGGGTGTAGCAGGTACTTAGGGGCCGATTGGTAAGAGCTGTATCTTTAAAACTTTTGCTGTAGGATTTTGGCTGTAGGCTTTTTGTTGTAGGTTTATGGCTCTGATTTTCCAATAATGAAGCTTGATTGGTAAATTTTTAAACACTAGATTTTAATTTAAAAAATACATATATATATATATATAGTAATTAAATATATGCTAACGTATATGCTGGAATATATGATAAATTTTAAATCACAAATTTGTACTGATACAAAATTATTATTAATATATAATATTTCAAATATAAATGTAATAAATTCAAATAGCTGTATAATATTTTAAATAAAATATATAATAAATTTTTAATAAATATATAATTTATAAAATAAAATACTAAATATTCATCAAACACTGATAAATTTATAACAAATGTGTACAATATTTCAGATCAAATAATACATATCTAAAATTAATAAATAATAAATATAAAAGTTTTGATATAATGAAAAATGATCTTCAAACTTAGTTCCAAGCATCCCATTAATTCGTCGCAATCTCATCTTGAAATCCTTCCATATATTGTCTTGAACCAGTCATTTCTTCTTCTACTACTGGAGCTTCATCATTCGTTGTAGATTGTTGATCGTTATCATGTATCCAATCAACGTCAAAATCAGGATCTGGTATATTTGATTTGCGGACAAAGTTATGTTATGCCATGGTTCTACAACAAGTTACCTTGTTGTTCTAATGTCATATCTTGCCCGGTCTTGTGTTATCCTCCATTTTCCTTTCCATACTCCAATTGTTCTTTCAATAACACAACGAAGTGAAGAGTGGCGACGATTAAATTTTTCTTTATAATTAGACGGTGGTGCTTGGTTTTGAAATTGGTTTTGATGGTACCGAGTTTGTCGATATGGTCTCAAGTATCTTTGACGTAATGCATATCCTGAATCGACAAGGTAATATTTACCTATTGGTGGATGTGGAAAATTAGTATCGCCTTCCATAGCCAAAGATAATACTTTTGCATCATGGGCAGACCCAGGGACACTAACATATATGTATGTAAATAACATATTCAAATTGCAGACAACTAAAATATTCATGCTGTATACACCTTTTTCTGTTCCAATAACGTTGTTAATCTTGTCCAGATACAACAACGGGTACATATGTCCCATCCATTGCACCAACAAATCCTTTAAAATAAGGCCAGTAACGCTTATCAGACTGCAACTAAGGATGAACTTGATTGAGATTCATGGGGTCTGGTTTAAACATATCTACTGCCATAAGCTCCATCACATTAAGAACTTCATTAAATTTTCTGGATATGGTTTCTTGAGAATGTCCAAACATCCTCATGTTTTTGTTGAGTGACGTTATGACCACAAATGTACAAAAAAATTGCCACACTCTCTTTCACGGTCATATTTCGAGATGGTTTCATCTTGTACTTAATTTCCTAAGTTTCACATAGATTAAGAAATACCTCTGGAACTATTCGCAGAAGAAAGTGGCATTGATCTGGATGACCATGTATTAGGTCATCAACAAAGTGGCGACCACGGCTAGGATGTGAACACAATGGTTGTCTAATATTATATTTTATTGTTGATTCATCTGTTAAGTGTGATATTAACAGAGAGTCATCCTCTTCGTCATCCTCTACCATTTTCCAAAATAGTTTTACTATCTGAAAATAAAGTAAAAATTTGAAACATTAATTATACTACAATAGTAAGTAATTTGCATAACACATAAGAAATTAGTATAATAGTTTTTATTATTAAAATAAATAAATCATGATCAAATAATAATATAACTAATAATTTTGAAACTTAAATTCCCACACAAATGACATAAAAGACAAAATATAGGTTGACAATCACTCATTATGTTTACGCCCAATTTTTTGCTCCAAATATATAAGTGCAAACTTATTTTCTGGAATGTCAATAAACCATTTTTAGACAATTTCATCTTCAGAAAGTAAATTAGTAGCATCCCAGTAAAATGATGTGCCGAATTCAATCTCTGGTATCTGATGTAACCTTCGTGCAGCAAGTGTTACATCAGATGCCAAAGCCGATGACATCTCAGATGCTGCCATTTTAAGTGCGTCTGATCGTTCACTTAAAGCTTTTGACAAATCAGATTGGTTATTGTTGTTTGACGATCTACGTTTACGTTTATTTCGTTGGTCATGTTGTGGTCTTTCAACGGGTGGTGAACACATAGCGTTAGGTGTTGACTCAGTTTCAGTTAATTCTTCTTGTGGAGTAGGTAAAACCTCGTCTTGATCCTCAATAACATATGGTGTGTTTATATCAAATCGCATCACATGTTCATGTTCATGTTGAGGATAATACACATCAGGACCATTTCCATCCGACCATCCGTCTTGAACTCCTATACGAGTCCCACTAAACAATTTTTCCAAAAGATCTTTATTTGCTAAAGCCTTCTTACGAAATTGTTTAGCCACCTCATTTTTCTAATATATGTTTTCAAAATAATTTAATATATGTATGAAAAAAATATTTTTAAAAATGTATAAAATACTTACTTGTATTCGTTAATCCCACCATTCTTTTTTCATATTGATTATTTCCGTGGCATGATCAATGGATACTCCAGTATAACCACATAATCGGTTGTTGCACTCATACCAAACTTTTAAATTTCGGTAACGGTTTGAAAATTTTTTCCATACTAAATTAAATCCAGTAGCTTCTTTAAAACTCTTTCTAACACTTATTTTACCTTCTTTTTTTAAAGCTCGGTCTACCCAATTTTCTTTTTTGAGTTGAGCTAAATACATCTCAATGAATATTCGAGAAATTTCATCTGTCCACTTAACAGTAATCTATGACACAAAATAATTATATCAAAAATTGGTGTCAATTTATTTCTAAATTAATTAAATGTCATAAGTTTCTTACCTCTCGTTGAGAGATTGGAGTACCATCTTGATTCATTGTCCCACAAAAATAAATTGAATTCACTCGATTATTTCACTCAAATTTACTTCAAACATGTTGAAAATAAAATAAATAAAAAGTGAATTCACTAAATATAATATGAAAGATTTAACATTATTTATAACATGAATTCACTAAACCAAATTGAATACTATACAAATGAATCTTGATAGAAAAAGACTCGTTTAAATTGGAGAAGTATATATACTTTTATTACACTTAAACTACATACAGATTTTCAACAATTTGACTCAATTATTCATATTTATATTGATATTATATTAATCGTATCATTACACAACATACTCCACTAACAAATAATAATATTATATATCTTATTAAAATACATAAATATATAATAGTCAAAGTATAACATATCTTTGACCAAAAAAAAAAGCATAACATACCTCCTTTTCTCTTCTCGTTGCTGTGTCTAATCTTTACTCTTTTTTTTTTCTTTTGCTTTTATGTTTGTAGAAGAGGGCATCACATTTATGTTTTATAGGACACAATTAGGGTTTATTTTGATGAATAATTTTGATTTGAATTTGCAAAGCCCAAAAATTTGGGCTGTAAGAATTTGGCTTTTTACAGCCAAAAAACTTGCCAAAATTAAAAAATTGCTTTCTACAACAATGAAAGCTAAAATAGACTATAAATCATGATTGACTTAATTTTAATGATTTCAAAATCATTTTGCTTTCTACAGCAACCACAACCCTTTCCAATCACTCCCTTATACTGTTGCTTGTCCGATGAGAACATATAAAAAGAGGACAACGTCACCGTACCCCAATACTCCATTTACCGGGGAAAGAAAAAGCGTAAGAGCTAAAAACTTTATGAATCCTTTTATGGTTGTTTCTATTTCATTCTTTTAGGTACAATTAGTACAATTTGATGTATTTGGATCTTAGTATGTGATTTTTAGTTCAACTAGTACAACACGTTCCCCTGAAAACCCTCCAATTTAGACAACTCGTTTAACTTAAACAAATCGTTCAACTTAGGTAACTCGTTCAACTTAAAAAACTTGTTCGACTAAATTAACAAATTAAACATCTGCACCGCAAAATATTTAAAAAATAATAAGAGTTAAACATGTGTGGCGCCAAAATTGCACATAGTTGAACCAAAGATTTCAGTTGAACTACCTATGATAGAGTTTTACTTTGATGCTTAAAACATATAATTTAGTTAAAACTAAAATTTTATACTTGCTCAAACATAATTATATAATAAAAGTATATTTATCTATCCATCCTATAAAAATTTGTTTTTTTATAAGATTTACTTAATAGTGGTGTTATAGATTAGAAACTAAATATAAAATTATAAAGCATATCAATTAAAAGTAAGAAATTTGTGTGACCAATTACCAAAAAATGAATTTACTAGATTAAGATAAAAGTTATGTACAACAATATAAAGTTATTATCATATAATTACATTGATACTCACGTTTATGATTTTTAAATAATGTTATATTTTTTTATCAAGTTGTACATGATATTAAAATTAGTTATATTAGTTAAACTAGTTTTTGGATTAGAACTAGTTGAGCTGGTTGGACAAATATAATACAAGTAATAATTGCTAACACAAATAAGTTATACAAACCAGCTACAACTAAATACTAATACCAACATTATTATCAAAGAAGAAACACCATAATGGCTGATTAGATTTCCGTTGATTCTCTCCTATTGATGGATACATAACCTATTGTGTTCTTCCTTTTCTTTTGATATAGTTCGAAGGTAAGACACAAAAACCTTTTATATGATCAAGATCCTCCCACTCAGACTTATGGCAAACTGGATATATAGTTTTACAATAAACCAACGACCATTGTTCCATCAAATAATATTTAGAGCACAACTATTGTAAAATAAAGCTCTTTTCTAGTATACGTATATTGGTCATAGTAGCAACATTTACATATTTGCATTGGAATCTGTCTATATCAAAATGTTTGCGCTACAACTTTTTTTTGTCAAATCAACAAAGTAGTGTTTTCCTTCACGTCCCATTACACTATACTCAAGTAGAAAACTGTTTAACTCACTCACTAACAATTCCGTAATCTGACATCTTGTATGCAACACACCAGCAACAAAATGAACCAAGTTTTGTGATGGTGATACTTCAGCATAAGCTTTCCTAGGATTGTTAGATTATTCAACAATGTTTCCAACAAGTGCATCTATCATTAGCATAAAAAATACTTCTTTGCTTCTCTAAAAATGACATTGATAAACTCGGCACAAGTTTTTCTTGAACCAAACCTATGAGATTTTTTGGAGTTAGACTATCAAACAAATCTGATCCTCACACAAAACATATGCAACTAACCTGGTGTGCCTTTTCTTCTATTTTTGCTAGTACTTGTCACAACACAAGAGCATATGGTTTTGTTGTAAGTTCTAACTGAGTAATCTGAATTTTTGAGCTTTGCTACTCGTAGAAACCACATGCAACAACTACCATGACATTTAAAAAAATATAACGTGGTTGTCAATTTGCTACACTTCAAAATAGTTTTGATGTACAATTTTTTCAACCATATCTTGCACTACTTTTTTACTCTTAAATTCTTGACCACTACTCAGCTTTATACCATCTTCCCATTCAAGACTTACAACCTGATCTTCTTGTACATCCTGTGTAATATCAACATCGCAAGCAACTTCATCAAGTGGATCATTTTCACCATTCGAAAAATGAGGAACATTATCTAACAACACCAACTGATATGGTGCTTCAAGTTTTGTGTTAAACGAAATAAAAGTACCACTAACTCTAGCATTGTTCTCCATTTACTCAACTCCACTACTTAGATCATCTCTTAGAAGTTGCTCATAACTCTGGTTTTGTTTGATACCTTCAATGAGCTCCAAATGCAAAATATCTCTACGTTGATTTCTACTCCCTTCCATTAAGTATCCTAATACATCTTCATCATCCATGATATATGTTTGCCTCTTAGGATCCTCTAGCAATGGAATGTAACTTAACTTCAATATTGTTGTAGCTTCAAGGATCATTATCTTCTTCTTTATTTTCTCAATCGGATCCAAATAAGTGAATTTTTCATAAATCTTTTGATCACTAGAGTATATTTTTGATCTTCCTTTTGATTCCATTGTACATCATCACCACTTTTTGTATAATGTCCTCCACTTTTTGATCCACTTTTTGTATAATGTACAATAGAATCATAATACACTTGTTGTTTCAGTGTCTACTTACTCAACAGTTATCAGCCTTACCACACTTTCCGTTTCCACCAAGATGTTTCTCTACAACTTCCTTGACTAAGAATTTTTATACCTCTTAAACGACAAGTCATGGAACCATATCTCGACTGAGATCAAATAAATTTTCCTGTGGCTCATGTGGTCCATATGGAAGAATAGAAACGTGAAATTCATTCAAAGAGTTGACATTGACATGGCAATGATAATCTTAGAAACGTTTCAAAAGGCTGAGCTATGGAAAAAACTTCATTCCTATTCACAAAACAGGACGAGATGGTGTACGCAAATGCAGCCAACAGTAGTGAACATAACAATCAATCAAGGTACACATTATGTATTTTGAAAAGTTACTTGGAGTCCAAGTAATGAGTTGCATAGTGGAGCATGAATTATTAAAAATCAAAAAAAAAATCAAGTTACTTTCCATTCTAGACATGTATTTTCTCAATCAACATCCAAAATGAGTTGCATGGATTATTAGAAATAAGAGAGATCAAGTTACTTTCCGTTCTATGCATGTCTTTTCTCAATTGACATTCAAAATGAGTTTGAAGTTTCATGCCCTAAAATGGGATCTGCGATGATTAATAGACCTTATGATGGATCACGTTGATAAAAAAAATTGAAAACAACTCAGTCTATCAAGCTCTTAACCATCAGAAGGACTTGCCTCGGCTCAATTCTTGGTTACAATTACTACAACCTCTTTGCTCAGCCTTAACGCACATCAAGTTTACAAGAATAAATCCATCCTCAAACTAAATGACCACATATATTGCTAGGGCTGTTCTGCGAGAGGTCCGTATCATGATTATATATCACGAGGAGGGCCAAGCTGGATATCAAATCTATCAGTGTCATCACTTCTGAGATAAATTCACTTCATAATCCGCTAAGTTTTTCATCATTTTTAATTATATTAAGCCATTTTTCAAGTTTTTCCGTTTAAGGCTTATAAGGCTTATAAGCGTGTTGTCATCCTTTCTTAATATATATTTTTCTTAATTTTTTCATCCCTACTCTATTGGAAGTTTTCAATATTTAGGATTTCTCTTAATCCAATTCTTACTAAGGTTTTTTTTTCCGCAAATCTTTTAATTTTTCATAAGCTCTATTGGTCTCTACTGCTTGTTTAGATATTTATGCCTCGGTTCATATTTTGCTTAAATACTTTTTCATATTCTTTTTCCTTGGATCATATGCTTGGTTAGTGAATAGATTCTATCTCACTTACTTAGCATTCTTGCAAAGCTCCATGCTTTTTTATTTTAATAGGCTTTCACTCTCAATTATTCTAGGACTCATTCCTCCTTATCTAAGTGTATTAGTACATTTCCTATTAAAGTATCTAATTTTTTTGCTTTTCTCAATCTTTTCCCTAAATTTTCTTCACTTTGTGAAAACCTTTTATCTCTTGTATCTTTGTCGTTATTAAGCTTCAATCACACTTATCCTATCAGCCTCTTTTAGGACTAATCATTTGCCTTTATATCACCTTTTTTAGTCTCATAAAAATACCTTGCTACATACCTAAAAGTGATATTTTGGGTTATGTAAATCGAGGACCTCATTTCTTAATTTCTTTAGGTTAAAAATTCCTTACCTCTTCGCTTACCTTATCATCTACATTCTTCTCTAATTATTACACTTTTTTATCCTTCTTTTAAATCTTTATTTCAAGCTATATTTGGCCCTAGAAGGTATGTCTATAGCCTCGCCATCCTACTTACGCTTGGTGTGCTATCTTACCAATAACAGCGTATCATGTACAAGATTTTCCACTCCCTATACCATGCATAATCCGGCAGAAGATCTCAATAGCAACCCACTATACACGCAATCGACATGCAAAACTTGGGCATTGGAAATGATCAACAAAATATTTTATGCATATTTCTTACGGACACGAAGGCCAACATAATGATTACCTCTCCTTCCATAAAACTGAGAAGATAGAAGAGAGAATATCTTCATCAGCAGAACTCAAGCAAAATCCAAAAAGTCTGTTTTTTCTCTCATCAAGTACAGACATGGACAACAACCTATTGAATGCTANACAAGAAAATTGGTTAATGATAGCACATCAAGATAGCATTTTTTTCATAACTGCTGTTGTAGATATTGTTCGGATTTTTGTATGCGTATAATAGCACTTTAAAAATGCCATTTCCGTTAATAGCAAGCGGGAAACAAAAATATGTTTGGAGGGATAAAATTTTG
>OVBA01009526.1:0-10431 GCA_900406435.1 Lepidium aucheri | reverse complement strand
GATTTTGGCCTCCGCGGGAGCGGGGATTGCGACCTGAAAGAAAAACAACACAGGTTATCCTCAAGACATGAAGTAACGGAAGCAAAAAACTCCAAGAGCACAGAGAGAATGAGAACCATTGGTCTTAGCGTCCTTGCTTACGCAGTCTGTAGAAGACATCCTTGCAAAGATCACTTAGAGATAAAAAAAAAGGCAAATGACCGGTATAAATAGAAGAGGGAACATAAGCAAATCAAGCATGGAAAACCTAGATTCTCGAAGATATGAGCTTATCAAAGGAAAAGAAAAATTCTCCAACGAGATACGCTTCCGAACCGACTAAGCCGCTTCAAAAGCTGGGGGGCTCCTGTTGGTACCAGGCCCAAAAACCTTAAGAGACCCAATAATAATGGATTAGAGAAAATGGGCCAAGTAGGAGAATATGCGAGCCGCGTAACATCTTTGGGGGCGAGCACGAGAAGCGCAGCCGACTAGGCGAGCAACCAGCCTTCTCCATGCTCGCCGGAAATCTTTGGGAATCTCGAGAGAATATTCCTCGAAACCCTAGGTCTAAAAAGCCTATAAATACTAGTCAATAGTCTCGGAAAGATATAGAGAAAGATATAGAGGAGAAAACCCTAGAGCTTGTGAGTCAAGCAAAGGAGTTATTCGACCTTCGATTGTAATCTATTTTCGCTCAATAAAGTATTCGATTCAAAGTCCCACAATTCTTACGAGTGTTGAGTCTTAGCATCAACATTCACTTAGATATATAGTGCTCTGATTTGTATGATGGATCTATATATCATTATATATAATGCTTAAACTCTATAAAGTATTATAGTATATTGGTTTTCATGTGCTAAAGAGGATATGATGGTGAACGATGATAATGGTGTCTTAAGTCTCACTCAACTCTCAAGCTACATCGCAATCACTTAGAGCGGTCCATCTTGTCTCATCTCCAATATTCATTTATTATGAATGATCATGCTCAATCTCTCCCACTCCCACACATCTGCAAATCAATGTTCTGTTTTTACATTTATAAGTTACATTTTTTGCTAAATAGAGATAATTACTACTTTTCTGCATATTTCAAGAACTTATACAATAATACAAATAAAACGAGCTAGTTATCATTTTTATAATAATTTACTTTCGTTTTGACATATTGTCAAACAATTTGGTGTTATTGAGACATAAGTCAATAATGTAAAAGCACACACGCGAATAACAAAGCAGACAATGATGAAAAAGTAATGTTCGTAGTGTTAAATTAGGTGTCTATTAATATTAATTAGAGATTTGTCATCATTATTATCCTAAGTATACTTAGGTCCTTTGGCTTCGCACTAATTCTTCTTGGTGCTCCAACTCCTAACTTAGTCTTCAATGTTAACGAAAAAAATAATCCTTCACTTCCGAATCCAAGGAAAAAGAGAATTCCGTCATCCGTTTTGATCTAGTTGTCGTTTTATGTAGTCTAAGGATTTTTTTTGTTAATGTCAAATTTACTATAATGAGATTGACAATATCCGATCCATAATCAAAGTTCATATCCTGAAAATTGAATCCTGGTGTCAAATAATTTATAAAGTGACAACCACCATTAGACAGCATATCCTTGATTAAGAAGTTTTTAAATTTAGTTAATTAACCCTACAAATAACATAAATTTTATATCTTATTATTCCTCGCATTCAATGAATACTTAACACTTTTTTAATAAATTAAATATACATATTTTAACTTATTGACTATGTTGGTATCAGAAAAGTGACTCTTGGTATATTAATTATAGAGTAATTTTGAAAAATGTCTTTTTTGGTATACCCCTTCTCAAAAAATGTTCCTTCATACCTATTTCTTTCTCCCAATTTCCAAAGAAAATAGTACCTTTTGAAAACAAATAATAAAAAAGATATTTTTAAAATTTTCCCATTAGCCGAATTGCTCTTAGTCTGGTGGTTAGGATGATCCAGCTAATGACTTGGCACCCAGGTTTGATTCCTATATGCTACATTATAGTAGCTTAAAAAGGAGATTTTAAGGTTGAGTTTTGGGCTATGGATCGGGCCTTGTCGATCCAATGTTGACAAAAAAAAATTCACATTATTATTTGATGTGCACATGTTGTTTTAGTGTTTTTTGTTGTTTCTATGTATATTGTGTTAGTTAAATATTGAGGTTATATTTGAAACTTTTTTACACAAATTAAATAAAAAAATAAAAATAACAACTAAATTGAAACAAAAGATTAGTTTCAAAACGACAACTAAATCAAAATAGAGATCATCACCATATTTTACTTTCATATGGCACTTTCCTAATATTTTGTAAGTTATTTTATGTTTTCAATTGGTCAACATATGATGTTCTAAGTTATTATAACCTTAGTTAACATTTTCTTACTGAAAGCATCCTGATTAAGATGTTTACAACTCCCCATTAAATACTTTATAATTTACATATTATTTCTAAAATTATAACTTAAATTTTCCACTAATTAGTTTTTAAAAGTGTTACTCAAGATGTTTACAACTCCCAAATGCTTCATAGTTTTCATATAATTTATAAAAATATAACTTAAATTTTCTAAAATTGTGAACTACTCACTTTTTAAAAGTGCAACCCCTTCGAGTTTTTCCAAATTTGCATTTCATTCATAAAATTGTAAATTTACATTTCTTAAATACCACTGAAACTTATTTTCATTATCATTATTACAATGTTCATTACTCCTTCTTTAAATTTTTTTGGTAGTAACTATTAGATCGACACCGGTCTGATCCATAGCATAAATTCTCCAAAGTTGGTGAGTTTGAACTCACCACCTAGTGCCTAGCTAAATCAAGGGCAAACCAACTGAGCCATCTATTTTTTGGTCTTCTTTAATTTATTTAAATAATACATTTTCAAATTTTCACTTAAATGATATTTATTTCTCACTTAATGTTAAAATAAGTATAATTACAGAATTTAATACTTTATGAAACTGCATAATTTTTCTTTTACCTAAACACAACGTATTTTGAATTTACATTTGTTAAAATTCACATTTTCTTTGAAAGGTAATGAAAAAATTTTAATTAATAATTTCCAAAATTTGGTTTTATTTATCTAACAAGTAAAATTTTGTATTATTGAATATCATTTTGTTCACTCTTACTCCTATGTATATTTACCTAAGAAAAAATCATGTCATAAATATAAGGGTGAATTACTATAGTAGTCCATTATGATCTGTTTATTATTTAAATAGTCCAGAAAATGGAAATAACAAATATAAATTTTTGGATCAAATAATACCGTTTTATCCTTTTTCCCTTTGAAAAAAATAATTACGAAACTGTCATTAATGAGTTATTCTACGTCATGAGACAGAAAACCTACAAAAAAACTGAAACGATGTAGGTTTAGTTATATAGTGTTGTAGGTTTTCAGTTTTCTACGTTATAAGTTTACATGTCTCAAGTTAAGTAGGTTTACAAGTTCTCCTGGTTAAGTTTCTTTGTTGTAGTTTTTAGCTTAATTCTCTTTGGTTAAGTTTTTTTGTTGTAATTCTCTTTGGTTAAGTTTCTTTGTTGTAGGTTTCCGATTTAATTCTCTTAGTTATGTAGGTTTACAAGTTCTACTTTATTTGATATGTCTAGTACGAACTCTGAACACATAGATTTTGTATGTTTGTGTTCGCTTTTGTTATTGGTTTAGTTCTCCTTTTTGTAGATTTGTTTTTTATTTAGTGTAGGTTTGATCAGAGCCAGTCTGATATTATCGAAGGCCCTACTTAAAAAATAATTTCTTTCAATATATTCTCTAATAATAGCAACAATTTTTAT
Organism: Lepidium aucheri; assembly: GCA_900406435.1. NCBI lineage: Eukaryota > Viridiplantae > Streptophyta > Magnoliopsida > Brassicales > Brassicaceae > Lepidium > Lepidium aucheri. The sequence continues at coordinate 6,610 of OVBA01009526.1, read as the reverse complement.
TCAATAGTTTTAGAAAAGAAAAAATTTTGTTAAGTAAAACGATGAGATAGTATAATCATCAAACACTCTAACTAACACCGAGTTTTTCAAAACCCAAAAAAACAATAACTTATAGAGAAATTTTTGGTCTTACTTACTAAAAAATCAATAAACTCTAAATATTTTGGGTTCAAATTACTAAAAATTATGTAAACTCTAAAATTATTGGTCCTAATTACTACAAAATTCCATAAATTTGGACCCTACTTACTACACAATTCTCTAACCTCTAAAGAATTTGTAGCTCTAATCTTTGTAGACCATGGTTTATGTGGCGTATGCCATAGTTCGACCCTGTGTTTGACTTTGCAAGATATGCTTTTTTGTAGGTTTATTTATCAGGCATTGTAGGTTTAATTTTTCTTCTTCTCGACCTTAGTTCACATATTTTGTAGGTTTTATTTTTTGTACGTAGTAGGTTTAAAGATTCTTTGTGGAAGGTTTCTAAGGTCTTTGTTATAAGTTTATTTTTCATAACTAAGGACTTTGTTGTAGGTTTCTAAAGTCTTCGTTATAGATTTTTTTTTCATTTCTAAGATCTTTGGTGTAGGTTTCCTGTCTTCAATACTTAATACATTCATTTTGTAGGTTTATATGTGTAATACATCATTCTCTAATTGTAGGTTTACTTTTACATCTTGTAAGTTTTCCTACTTCACCGTTCTTATGTTATCATACGACTTAGTTTTTCTGCATTATAGGTTTTACTTTAGTATATTGTAGGTTTTTCTTTAAATATATTCTTTCCTAGTGTCGGTTTACCATTTTAGTTTTGTAGGTTTTTCGTGCCTCTTTTGTGGATTTTCCTATTTCATCATTCTTCTGTTCGCATACGACTTAGCTTTTGTTCAATATAGGTTTTACTTTAGTATTTTGTAGGTTTTTTGCAATATATTCTTCCCAATGTCGGTTTACTGTTTCAGTGTTGTAGGTTTATTGTTCCTATTTTGTAGGTTTTCCCTTTACAAAATCTAGTCGTTGAAAAGACTATTTAACCCAACTTTAAAACACACCTACCTTTTTTTTCTACATACACGGCACCATCAACGACCATTGACACCATTTTTCATCTTCATTCACTTATTTTTGTAGGTTTAATTCTCATGTTTTATAACTTTAGTTTGCATGTTTTATACAAAACATTATTTCATGTATTGAGTTTAGACACCTCAAATAAAAAATACCACAAAATGTCAGAATGAACTTATCTCTCACGTTTTTTACTACACATATCTAAAAAAGTAATTAAGACAAACCTACAAACCCTTAAACAAAATCTACAAAAAACCAACAAACTATTAACTATAAAACGTAAACGCTTTTAAAAAAATGCATTTAACTAAAAATGGTTTTAAATTTTTTTTTCGTTTCTTCTTTTTTTCTTACGAAAAAAGCATTGGTATTTCCAATATAAAGACGGAACAAATAAAACTTTAAGACATTTCTACATATTTACACTATTCTAGAATCACAAAAAACTATTTAAGTAATAAACGGATCATTATGTACTATTTCAGTAATTAGTTCTAAATATATAATAGCTCATGTGTATGCACATGTATTTACCTAGTTGATAAGATACGATTGTTTTTACTTGTAATATATATATATATATATGTATATATATAGTTTTTTTTCCGGAAACTGAATAATATTAGTAGGAAAAGGATTACAACATTTTGATCATGGTAGTGGAAAAACTATAATAGCACAACCAATTCAAATCTTAGAACGGAAAAACAAAACCACAGCAAAGAAAACTTGTAATGGAGATGACGAGACTTCCTAATTGATGCACCTCGCATGTTTTGTATAAAGTTTCACATCTGGAGACTTCCGGTGATGGCAAAGTTGGGTTGACTCGTTTAACGCAAGGATTTGGATGCTTGGTTGGATGAGACTTCTATCTCCATATTCTCACTTGAGTAATTAGTAGACTTCAGAAATTAATGCAGTTGTGCTTCCTTCCAATCTTTCTTTTGATGGTAATGAAAAAACAACATCCTATCAGACCTCGACCAAATCTGATGTTTATTTCTAGTGGAGGAGACTTAAAAAAGTTACATAATCGACTTATCACTCTTTGGGAGAAAAGAGTGATGAAGGGGACGATTTGATTAAACCCATGTAGACATAAACAAGCTGATCTAACTAGCACTTAACCTAACTTTGAAATAAACTCAAAAGACCAACACACAAAGTCATCTCATCTACTTAAATGTATCACCGATAACCGGAGAACCTAGATGAGGATGATTTTATAAGTAATATGGTGAAAAGTCTAATAACTAGATTAAGGTAGACGAACAAGGAAGTGATGTCTATAAAGACTAGAGAGATATACTCCCATTACTCTATCGAATAGAGGAAAGAGGAGAGAATAAAGAAGCTTAACCAATCTAGATAAACACTACATAAGACATAACTAAGGGGGCATGCAAAGTTGATCAAAACAAAAAATTCCAAGCCAACACATTGCTAATGTCAAGCAACCAAACAAAGATGAACCAAAACACCGCAATGAACACCTACCCAACTAATTTGAAGAACCAAAAATCTGGAACAACACCCGCAGTAATCTAGATTTGAGAATTCACCAAACGACCAATTCTCATACTAGATCTAAGACTATAGAGCACTTAAGGCCTAAAGAAGAGACAGATAGGAGTAATACCCAAGGTTGGAGGTCCTCCCACCATGCATGTGCAGAGAGGATCCAAAGGAAGAAGGATCATGGTCATCGTCAAATTGGTTGACAAGCGCGTTAGTAAGAGGCGGTGGCGGACTTTGGAGGTTCTGATCGACAGTGCAGCGGGTTTCCTTTTCCGGCGACAATGAAACCGATAAGCTGCCGAGAAATAAGATTGGCAGAGCTTATACCAGAGAGTTAGAGAGAAAAGTCTTATCGGAGGAATATTCCCAAATATAAAAGGAATTAAATTTGACTTAAGATGACTTATATATAGTTTAGTGTATGTTAATATATAAAAATTAAAATATATTGGACTTATCACGGATATGATTTAACTATTCATTTATCACGGATTTAAGAGTACTGAATACTCTATTCAGGTGGGCTTTTATATCCAATTAGATATGGACCCGTGCGATGCATGAGTTTTGTAATATATATATATATACGTATTATATTTTAGATAATATATAAGAATCTTGTTGATTACTAATTTTTGAAAATCAACTTTAGATAAGAGAATTTGAACCCAATTTTATATAATATGATTTTGCAAAATCTCAGTTATTGGATTTGACATGTGGAATAATCTCGTTGATAACTAATTTTTGAAACCCAAGTTTATATAATAGGATAATGCAAAATTTTGAATCTTGGATTTGATATATGGAAGAATTTTATCGAATGATAACTTAATAAATTCATCTTTATATAATATGATACTCTAAAATTTTAAGTCGTTAGATTTGATATGTGGAAGCATCCCACTGATTAGAAACTTTTGAAACTCAACTGTACATAATAGGATTGGATGTGACATGTAGAATAATCTCGTTGATAACTAACTTTTTGAAACCCAACTTTATATAATAAGATACTACAAATTTTGAATCATTGGATTTGACATGTGAAAGAATTTCTTTGAGTATTAACTTTTAAAACTCAACTTTGTATAATATGATATTGTAAACTTTTAAATCATTAGATTTGACATGTGGAAACATCTCGTTGATTAAAACATTTTGAAAATCAACTTTATTTAATAGGATTTTACAATTATTAATAAAGGTAATTACTAATAATCCTTTTACGTTAAAATTGTGAATATAAATAAATATTTCATGGTAAATATAAATTTTTTTTAAAAAAAGATATTTAAAAATATATAAATATACTTCAAAATTGGATTTGACATGTGAAAATTTTTTGTTGATTACTAACTTTTGAATCTCAACTTTATATAATAGGTTATTATTTACTTTTTCATATTTAGTTTTTAATAGGTCCAGTACAGACTCTGACAATATTGACCGATTTATCATAATATCTAATTTTAAAATTCTGTACAAATATAATTTATAGATGTGAGTATCAGTGTAAATAAGCTATTTAAGATTTATAGCATAAAAAGAATCGAATTTTGTATTTTCAATAAAAAAAGTTTATGGATCAGTTCAAGTTTTATTATAGGGTGAGACTAGTTAGGTCTAAACAAGTTCTAAGTATAATATTGTCTTCGAAATAACAACGAAATTAATGACCTTGAATATAAGGTCTACATATACAAAAAGGTACGATATATTTAATGCATGCAGTGGCTTATGCAGAAGGTACATGTCTGTTGTTGGCTTTGCCAAGGACCGAACAAGAACATGCCAAACATTATACCGGATGAATGACTCGATAGCATGAGAGCCTCTATTAAAAAGGGAAAGAGGAGAACTATAAAAGAGGCTTTTCCCAAAAATCAAAACCACAAGCTACATTTTACACTTTTTCCGAGTCCTTTGCTCGGTACACCATAAAATCCTTACAAAGCTTTTTACTCTGTATTTTTTTCTAACCATTTGTAATAATTTTGTTATCTTAAGACGAAATCTTTAACTTTGCTCTACTCTAATCTCTCACAAACAGTGACCAAATTTCTGATATATTATGATATTCATGACATAATAGATATATGAATAATTTCGTTGATGAGTAGTATTTAAGTTGTGATATACAAGCGTATGTAATACATAATTGGCATAGATGCTTATAGTTTTCTTATTTTTAGTTAAAATTTGGTAAAAGGTGCAAACAGCCATTGTTTTACAATAAGTTAGAATATAGGCCAACATCTTAGAATCTAATATAACACATAAAGCAAAAGTTCTATTAAAGCCTAAGTGATGATTTTAGTAACGCTCATTTACCTGATGAAATCGAATAGCTTTCACGAGATAGCAAACCAGTGTTGGAGAAGTGAACTTGAGAGATGTGGGGTTTGATGGTGGAAAGAGGAGATTATATTCCTGATAGTGACTCCGATTGAAGCAATTAGGTGATGGGGGAGCGATGAGTGTGCCGGTGGATCATATTCTTGCGTTCGTGCCAAATCTCATACATAGTTGCTTGCCAAATGAGGAGGATCAGATAACGTTCATTTCTGCTACAAGTGAGAGATGATTATTCTTAGACCAAAATATCCCAATTCGTTAAGGGATGAGTAACAGGGAGAAGTGCAGTGAGTTTGTTCCATATAGTTGCCAAGTACATGCAATTGAAGTAGAGATGATTTTGGCTTTCCAAGCTTGAGTTGCAAAGAACACAGTGAAGTTCAGAAGCTATACCCCATTGTTGCAATCTATATCTTGTGGGGCTTTGGTTTTGGATCATGAGCCATGTTTGAATAGAATGTTTTGGAACTCTCTTTTTTGCCAAACTATTTTTTTCCAATTAACAGTTGAAGTGTCTTCTCTCAATTGATTGTAGATGTCATTGGAACCAAACGATTAGAAAGCCTTGCCATTGATGTGTCATTCCTGTGAATCATCATCGTCATTCAAAATTAAAGTGGTTAGGGTGGTGTGTAGTTGCTCAAGTTTGTCTGTTCTTGCAGGTGGTATCCTCTAAATCCCGTTAGACCAGAGAGAGGCCTAGTTAGCAGAAAGGTGGATCCCTGTTAGTCTTGGTCGTGTGGACCAACAAAGGAGATTAGTGGCCCCATGTCTATCCAAGGATCCTTCTAGAAATTACAGCTTCGTCCATTACCAGGTTTGATTCTAAAACAACGAAGAGCTGTGTGTCTAAGTTTCAAGAGCTATTTAAAGTTCCAAGTATGATTTTGAGAAGGCTTTATATCCCAAAATCTTTTATCTTTAATAACATTTTGATGAATCCAGGCGACCCAGATAGATTCATTTCTGAAAAAGAGCATCCAGAGTAGTTTCAGGGTTGTTGTTATTGAGATAAATAGGTTAAGTGTGAGTCAAGGAAGCTTTACTTGAACCACAAGTAAGACTCACACGTAACCAAAGGAGGAATGAGTTTGTATGTAACCAAACACATGAATTAATTCAAAATAATGTGTGTATCCAAACACACTTTACAATCAGCTCAAATCCGACCGTTTGGAGGTGGTCAAAGTCACATGTGGGCATAGGAGTGAGAAGACAACCATTATGTGCTATCACTTTCAGCATTTGGAATTGTGAAAGTCGAATCTTTCCTCTTATAGAAGAGTCACGAGATCCTTTAGAGTGTATGTATTATTTTATTCATTTTTTGTGAGTAAACCCTAGAACTGATCACGTGTATATATATGTGATCTTGTTACTCGTTGTAAATCAAGAGAAAATAAAATCTCTCTCAGTTCTGCAACTCTCTCTCTCTCTCTCTCCCAAAACTCTCTCAAACTCTCTCAAACTCTCTTCAATCTCTTTAATCCGCAAAATCTCTTTCTTTCATGAAATCTTTTATGGTATCAGAGCCAGGTTCATCCTAGGCTAGTCTTTAATCTCTCTAAGGTCCCAGGATCATGTTTTTTCGGAGAAACCTCCATTGTTATTCTTGAAGCTTTTTCTTTTGTCCACCGGGTAATAGAGTGTTCTCTCTAAC
>OVBA01009525.1:0-10435 GCA_900406435.1 Lepidium aucheri | reverse complement strand
TCAATAAACAGAGCAAGATGATAGCAATAAGTGAATCTAAGGTAAAAAGCACGGACGACGATGCGGCAAGGGAGGCGATGCGGCAATGGTGGCGAAGCGGCATAGAGACTGTTTCGTTCTGGCAAAGGAGACGCGACAAAGGTAAAGTGGCAAAGGAGGTGATGCGGCAAAGGATATTCAATGGAGATGAAGACGATGTTGGCGATGAAGGCGATTAAGGCGATGAAGGAGATTAAGGCGATGAAGGCGATGAAAGAGATGAAGGTGATGTTGGCATTTTGTTATCTCTTCAAAATTTGTTTAAATCAAAGGCTTTCCATCATGCACTAGATGTTATCTGATATGCAAATCGATCTGATTTACTATGCCGATCTGAGGTGGATTTTGCAAATCTCTGCAAATCCGGATCCCAGGTTAGATAGTTCTCCTACTTGTGATGCCTTAATTATGATCCTGATTGATTTTTTCATGATATTGAATGAGCAATATGTGATTCCCAGAAACGTTTTCCTTAAAGATCTCACATTTAGAGAACCAAAGGTTCGATTTTTGGAAAATGTATTTGAATTCAGTCTTGAATTGTCTAACACTACTCAAGTTAATCATATGATTCTAAACTTGAATCAAATCCTTTCAATTTATTATCCAAGGGATACAATATTGGGTGACTAAATCTATGTGGATTATATGTGTTTTCATAAGTTCAAGACGAATATGGGTCTTAAATGTTTGAAATGTTTTACTGTGAATGGAATTATGTTTTGATCCAGATACATGATATGTTGCCATTTACGTCTATTTAGTTGGATCGTAATCTGAAAGCAGGATTCATGTAGTTATGTTTTATGCTTTACAACCCTTTCCAGTATTTTAGTTAAGATACATGGTCTGAGGTTCTCCTTGTTCTTGTGTTTCTATTTGACAGAAAAAGGTCAATGATCAAGTTGATATGTTACTGCCAATGGAAGACCTCGACTAGCTTAAAGGAAGTAATATGTAATGTCACAGGACAATGCTTTCATGTATTTTTCAGTAAGCTGGATGATATGTTATCAAGCCAACCATGCTTCCATGTTTTTAACTGCTTATCATTTCTTTCCGTAGGACTGAATGAGGTGATCTTTACATCGGAAAAAGATATCATATGGAGCGAATTAAGCTTCAAAAAGATAATCTCTTTCCTCTCCTATCTGTTTATGCTATTTGGGATCTTACTCTCATTAATGATAATGACAAAATCCATAAGATTTTATGCAGACTTAAAAAATCTGTGCTTTATTGAGTATCAGTCAAGAATAATTCATCTAGAGCTTTTCTTGATCTATTTTGATCATAGTAGACAGATTTTCAGAATCTCATTTATGGGTGTTATTTGTGATGTCTCTGATATGCTTGCGGTATCCATGATTCCAGCATTTTCGTTTAATGTCTTTGATATCATTTTTGATATTATTATGTTTTGGTCGAATTTACATTGTGATTCCATAAATTGGCCTAATTTTATGATTATGATTCGAATGCTGATTCTATTTGCTATAATCATAATAAGCAAATCTCTCAGACTAATCTTTGTTATATGGTGTTTCATGTTATCGATTCTGCAATTGTCATGCCTGCTTGTCTTTAAATATAGAACTAATGTGTTCTTTCCCTCACCTCCTGTGCATTCCCACGTTATAAAATCTTTCCTTACAGATATTTTTTTGATGTCTCAGTTGAATCTGGCCAAGAAAGCAACGGCGTCAAGGTCACCACCTCGACAGCTGAAGATTAGAGTCCTGAAGATTGATAATGCTGCTCTTCTGGCTCGATGTTCAAAGGTGATGCTGGGAAGATGTCTGAATCCCAAAACTCAAGATGTGGATACACTCCCTTATATGCTGCCAAAGTTCTGGAATCTGTTAGGCAGAGTATCCGGGATCAACTCGGGGAATGGAAGGTTTCAGTTTGAGTTCAACTCAGAGAAGGACCTGAAACAAATCTTAAGGCTGCATGCTAGTAGATTTGATGGATGGATGGTGACACACGCCCCTTGGAAGGCGTTTGTGGATGCTAATTATCCTCATACAATTTGCTTTTGGATTCTGATTACTGGAATTCCTTTTGAGTTCAGTACAGAGGAAATATACAGACTAGTTGGGAATTCCCTTGGTCGGGTTGTGGAGGTGGATGTCATCAAGAGAAGAGCCCCTCTCGAAATTCCTTGCTCCAAGCATTTAGTATTTTCGATTGGGCTTGAGTTTGTGGAAGGACATGAATCCAGTCTGATCATCGAGTATCAGAATTTGGAAGGTTTTTGTGGACAATGTTATCGTATGACTAATGATGCTGATCATTGTTACATGAACAAGAAAGGATCGAGAGATGTCAGCAAAGTTGAGAAGAATAAAGGACCAAACTCTAGCAGAGTACAAAGATTTAAAGGAGTTGTCATTGAGACAAAGAAATCAACTACAAATGAAAAAAGGGAGAATGAAGTGATGAAGGAATCGACTGGTAGGAACAACAAAGGAAAACAGTCCCAAACTTCCTTGCCACATATTCAGATGGGAATTAGCTCAACATCAAAAAGATGGTTCGAGATTGGAGAGCCTTCATCGGTTGCAAGAGATGTTACTAATGTTAAATCTATGACTGAATTTCAGAAGGAAAATGAAGGTAATTCGAGTTCTAAATCACTATCATCTAAGAAGGTATGCATGCCTTTATTTCAAGCTGAAGGGTGACGCACTGCTCAGGCAAAGACCTCAGTTTCAGCTTATATGTAAGAAGAGGCTGATCCTAAGATTGATCATGACCAGCTTCAGTTTCATGAGGAAGAACTTATGAGGATTGAAGAATCTGAATATGCTATCTTGGGTCAAAATTTTCATGTTGATCTGGAAATGGATGATTTGCTTGCACATGTTGAGGACCATGTGCTGCCGACGGAAGAAGAATTAGCCGAGTCTGAGGAACTAATTAAGCGCTTCGAATTGGAGGAACAAGAAAAGGCGCAAGCTGATAATGAAGCAGATTTGGGCAAGCCTCCACTCCCAATGAAGAATTCCTCAAAGCCCTCAACGCCTTTAAGAGGTGTAAGAACTAGGAAAATGATGACTATTGCTGCGATGTCACCTCGTAAAAGAGTGAAGGATAATGAGATGAAGGCAAAGCAGCCCAAGGAGCTAGGAAAAGGCTCGATGAAATTCTAAATCTTTATTTTAAATGTTTAAAACAATTTGTTGGAATTGCCAAGGAATTGGTAGTAGAATGACAATAAATTATCTTAGGGAGATTTGGGGTAAACACAAACCGAAGTTTTTATTCCTATCTGAAACTAAGAATGATTCTATGTTTATGGAGAAATTTCAAAAACATTTTGGTTATAATATGATGATTTTTGTTGAACCTAATGGCTTGAGTGGTGGATTGGCACTACTGTATAATGATTTTTATGATGTTACTCTTAATTATAAAGATAAACATATGATTGATATATCACTTAAAATGAAGGGAGAAAATATTCAAATAACTTTTATTTATGGTGAACCAAATCATAATCTTAGGGATCATGTTTGGGAGAGATTGACGAGATTTGGAATTAAGAGAGTCTCCCCTTGCCTAGTCATTGGCGATTTCAATGAACTAATGGGAAATCATGAGAAACAAGGTGGAAGATTACGACATAGTAACTCTTTCATATCTTTTAATTAGATGTTACAAAGTTGCGGATTATTGGAACTCCCAAAATTAGGTAACTCATGGTCGTGGAGAGGGGTTCGGCAAAATGGAATCGTCACATGTGTATTAGATAAAGCTTTTGCCAATGTTAATTGGCATAATATATTTCCAGTGTCCGAGATTGAATATCTGGACATGATTGGTTCTGATCATAGACCTATTGTTGGCCGTTTTTCGGTTAAGATTTTCCGTACGAGGCGACAATTTTTCTTTGTCAAAGGATGGATAAACAAAGATGGTTTTTTTGATATCCTTGAAAAAGGATGGAAAGGTGTCTCAGATAAACGTCCTCTTACCTTTATCAGGAAGATAAAGAATTGTCGACGAGAGATATCCTTATGGAGAAAAAGATGTATTCCATCCGGAAAACAACTAATAATAAATTTGCAGCACCGTCTGGAGGAGTTACAAAATTCCAATTTAGATATGTCAAATGAGAATTCACAGACCAAATTAGCTTTGAAACAAGCTTATTTTGGGGGAAGAAATTTATTGGAAACAAAAGAGTCATAATAAATGGTTTAAGGAGGGTGATAAAAACACAAAAAAATTTCATGCGCAAACAAAACAAAGGCGAGTCAAAAACAGGATTAGCGGATTGTTCGATGAATCAAGATTTTGGCTATCCAAGGATGAGGAAATTATTGAAGAAGCGACTCATTACTTTGAGAAATTATTTAAATCAAATAATTCTCAGGTTACACAGGATAGATTATCTGAAATATTGCCATGTATAACTGACGCAGATAATCAACTTCTTATGGAAAAAGCTACTGAGGAAGAAGTTAGGAAAGCTCTTTTTATAATGGACCTTGGGAAAACACCAGGGCCGGATGGAATGACAGCATCATTATATCAAAAATCATGGGAAATTTTAAAACACGATGTTGTCAAATTTGTTAATAATTTCTTGATTAATGGATCTTTTGACAATGAGTTAAATGCAACTAATATTTGCCTAATTCCAAAAATAAATCGACCAACAAAAATGTCAGAATTTAGGCCAATTAGTATATGTAATGTAGGATAGAAAATTATATCTAAGGTGTTATGTAATAGATTGAAGAAAGTGATGCCAAGGCTAATATGAGAGACACAGTCTGCCTTTGTGGCGGGCCGGTTAATCTCTGATAATATTTTAATTGCTCAAGAAATATTCCATGCTCTTCGGACTAATAAAGCTGTGAAAGGGAAGTTCATGGCCGTTAAGACGGATATGAGTAAGGCTTATGATAGAGTTGAATGGCAGCTTATAAGGAATTTACTTTGTAAGCTGGGTTTTGGTGATGCCTATATCAAATGTATAATGTTCTGTATAACAAGTGTAAATTATTCAGTAATTTTGAATGGTGAACCAAAAGGAAACATTATTCCACAAAGAGGTTTACGACAAGGAGATCCGTTATACCCTTATATTTTTATTTTATGTACGGAGGTTTTAATCTCGAAATTAAGGAATGCTGAAAATCAAAAGTTGATTTCAGGAATCTCAATTGCGAGAACATGTCCGCGAATTTCCCATTTATTATTTGCAGATGATAGTCTCTTCTTTTGTCGAGCAAATACAACTAAAGCTGGCCATATTATAAAAATCTTAAAGGATTATGAAGAGTTATCTGGTCAACAGATTAATTTTGATAAATCTTCAATTCAATTTGGGTATTCATTTCCAAATGTACAGAAACAATTCATTCACCAAGCTTTGGGAATTTACAACTTGGGTGGAATGGGGTCCTATCTTGGACTTCCAGAAAGCATAGGAGGGGCAAAACAAAAGTTTTTGCCTTTGTTCGTGACAAATTACAGGAACGGGTTAATAGTTGGTCCTCGAAGTTCCTTTCTAAAGGTGGTAAGGAAGTATTAATAAAATCGGTTCTTACAGCTTTACCGACCTATGTTATGTCATGCTTTAGACTATCAAAAGATGTAATCACAAAGTTAAATTCGGCAATATCCAAATTTTGGTAGTCAAATTCTGAAACATCAAAAGGGATTCACTGGATAAAATGCAATAAATTATGTAAACCGAAAATTGAAGGTGGACTTTGATTCCGCGCATTATCGGAATTCGATTCAGCACTTCTGGCAAAGCAGCTCTGGCGGTTAATTAATTTCCCGAACTCATTATTTGGCCAGGTAATGAAAGGAAGATATTACAAGCAAAATTGTCCAATGACTGCAAAAATAATGTCTTCTCCATCTTATGGCTGGCGAAGCATTGTCTCTGCAAGATCTCTTGTGAATAAAGGGATTATTAAAAGGGTGGATGATGGTAGATCAATAAATGTCTGGCGTGATCCTTGGATTCCTGATATAAATCCAAGAGCTGCAATTGGCTACGAACCAGACATCTACCCGGATCTTACCTTAAACCAATTTATTGACTCTCATTCTAATTCATGGAAAGATATTGTTTTGGAACAATATTTTATGCCAGAAGATGTTCAATTAATAAAAGGTATTCCTATTCCAAGTCAACCAAAATTAGACTCATGGGGTTGACATTACACGAAGACAGGTCGCCATACAGTCAAATATGGATATGCAATTGAGACCAATAATTGTTTTTCTAATTCAGGAAAATATGGTCCACAGTTTGGAGCTCTACAAGCAAAAGTGTGGAAACTAGACTGTCCAAATAAAATAAAACACTTTATCTGGCAATCGATTTTAGGATGTACAGCAGTTAAACAAAATCTACATAACCGAGGCGTTAACTGTGATCCAAGTTGTTTAAGATGTGGTGCAGAAAAGGAATCGATAAATCATGTCTTGTTTGAATGCCCTCAAGCAACTCAAACATGGGCATTATCGAGTATTCCTTCTGCTCCAAATGTTTTTCCAGGAAAATCCATTTAGTATAATTTAGATTACCTTTCCTGGTGTTCGCCAGCAAATCCTGATATGAACATATTTCTCTGGCTAATTTGGTATATATGGAAAGCGAGAAATGATACTTGCTTTTCAGGATTATGCAAGGACCCACCAGAAGTACTAACTCTTGCAGCACAAGATGTCTTTGAATGGTCTCATGCGAGAAGTAGTAAAGTTCCCGGGTGTCAACCAGGAAGTGTTCGAGCTGATGTTTGGCCAGAAGTTTCCAATACATGTCCCGCCTTTCCTGGTTATAGGTGTTTTGTTGATGGCTCTTGGAAAAAGGAGGATTGATTCATAGGCCTAGGATGGGTGTGTTTTCAAGATGATATCCATGATGGAATTTTGGGGGCTACTCGGGTTAGGAGAAGTCTCTCTCCTTTACATTCTGAAGTGGAGGAATTGATTTGGGCCATGGAGTGTCTACTAGAGCATCAAATTTCAGAGGTGCAGATAGCGACGGATTGCTCTGATGTACTAAAGATAATGACAAGTAGGCATCAAATTGGCCAGCTTTTCAGACATATCAAGCACATTTCATTCAAATCAAAGCATCAACATCAAAGTACCTTAATCAAAGCATAAATGAAAGCAACAACAAAATAGAGAGAGTTTTTTCGGCTAAACAACAGATAAAATGATAAGATAGTGATTAAGGGGTATTTATAAGGTCATTTGCATAACCCCAATGGTCAAACCGACCTAAGTCGGTCAACTAGAAATCTTTCCCTCAGAGTCCTTTGCACGAGCTTGGGCACCGAGGAGTGGTTCTGATCTTCGCCCTCGGGAGTTGAGGCCGAGTGAATAGTCTGAGTGTAATGGATTTGCCTATCCTTGCAGCAGATAAGTTGAGGCTGGTGACTGAGGCATCTTCTTTTGAGCGTTCTGAGCAGTCCTCGCCCCGTGATCCGCGAGGCAGCGATCCGAGTTTGCATGACTTCTTTTGCCTACCAGCTGATCCAATCATCCTTAGCTCCATTTTTGGCTCCTTTTCTGCTCCTTTTGCTCCTTTACCTAGATAAATTCCAAAACTCCAAATGCAAATGCAAAAAGTGAAAAACTAACCTAAACGAACCTAAGTGCATGGAAAATCTAGCTAAACGGATGCAAAACAACCTAAAGTAAGACTCTAAAACCATCAATAATCACACACATCAGCTCCCCCAAACTTAGATCTTGCTTGGCCTCAAGCAAGTGGAATGACCTAAGGTGGAAAAGTTGAACACACAAAGTGGGGACCTCTTGTCTAACAAACAACTTGCTTAAGCCAAACCGTAATCCCCATATGGGCTCTAGCACTTTGGAAACCGCAATGTAATCATCCCTAAACTTAGCATACAACCTATGGATTCCTATCACCTAAGCTGGTCTCTAAAGGTGTAAGTCTAATTCCTTATTTCTTTTTTGGTGCGGTCCTCAAAAGAGACTAGAGATCAAGAAGTACATGTTTCGACTTCCCTAAGCTTAGCATGATCATCTTTTAACTTAAATGGTTCCCTCTCATTAAAATTTTGCTGCCTGATTATTCATTCTTTCTTTTTTTTCTTTTTTTTTTCTTTTTCTTTTCTTTTTATGTTCCCTTTTGGCTTTTCCGAAGTTGGCTTACACAAACATGAAAAGCTACGGGTTTACACATCTTCCCAAGTTGCTCCACCAACCCGCATATGGAGTAAGTTAGCAGATACACACGCACGTGAAAGTCTGCGGGTTTACACATCCTTCCAGCCACTTCACCTTTACCACTTACTTGGTTTAAGTTCTTTGCGGGCAGCTTAATTTTCCACTTAATTTTTGAGAGGGTTTTACCAAGCACACACTTTTTGGATCAAGCTAAACAAAGAGAAGGAAGGTATCGATGCATCTCTAGGCTCTAAGTTGGAGTTTAAGTTCAGTTTTAAAAGGAATCAAACTAGACCTATTCAAAACTCAACCCAAGAAAAGTTCACCAAGGCGATGATCCACCCAAAAAAATTCAAAAACGGCTATCTTCAAATCAAGAGCATTCACAATGGTTACTAGCTTAACCTATCAAGATTTGCCTATCATCAAGATTATTCCCACATAAAAAATTCGGATGTATGAGTCCTAAATGAATGCAACCTAAGACAATTCCAAGTGAATGCAACTACATGACAGTCTATTTTTTTACGTTCCATTTTTCAAAGTTTTTCAAATTTTTATGGTTTTTCTATGCCTTAAGTGCCATGAAATGCAACAAGCAAATGCACAAAGAAAAATCTAACTGGATTTTTACAACATAAGTGATATGCATGCAAAAATAGAAAATAAGATCACAATAAACAACGTGAGAGTACTCTAGACCCCTCCCCCAAACTTAAATCACACAGTCCCTTGTGAGTATAGAAGTCCGAGAGAGTTGTCTAGACAAACAAAACGAAAGAAAACTACTAAAGATAAAAAGTATGTACAAAAAATTGGAGTTTAGTACCTAGAAGTCGAACAAGTGAGCAGTCAAAGCATTCATGTGCTCGAGAGAGTAGTTTTTAGGGTCTGGGTACCCTCTTGGAGCTATTCCGTCCATTGCTGCAATGTGCTGCTGCCAGTCCGAGTGGTCCTCGCAGTTATGGTTGACGAGGGATGATGCTAGGGCTCTCTTGAGGATTTTTCTCTTGCTGTTTCTCGCCCTTTTCCCAGGATCTCTTGTAAACCTGCATCGTGTCCAATGATTGGTGTCGTGGTTGCATTTGGTGCGGGCTCGGATCTGCTACAGTAAAGTGCCTCCTTGCTAGTGGTGGCGAGTCGTGTGTGCGAGGTTGAGGCTCTGTTCTTCTGAGCGAGGACTCCAATCTGTCAATCTTTGCCCATATCCTCTTGCACTCATCCAGCCATTCCTCCTTTTCCTTTGTCATGCCCTTCACCTTCCTAACCAGCCACTTCCCCAACTTCTGGAGTTTCCCAATCCTCTTGTGAGCTTCCTTGCTAGCTGTCCCTTGGTTCTTCTTAGTGAATTCTTTGAAGAAATAGGATTCTGGGTCGACCTCTTCCTCGCCTGCCTCCTCCTCTGGTTGCGGAACTTGTCCTCGCTGGTGCTCTCCATGTAGTGCTGCGAGGGGAAGAGTGAAAGTGACATTTTCCATTGTGTTGAGTCAAATGAATGCTGGGCAAGGGAGGAGCATTCTGGCATCCTTCTTCTCCGGGTGATCGAACTTGTAGACGGCTTGTCCCTCTACCTCGCCTTTGGCTATGAGGCCTGCTCCTTGGAGATAACGAATGTCCATGAATTGGGGTGGAACCCAATTGTGGTTTTCGGTGTTCAATGACACCCCCTTGGCTTCAAGTATCAGAGCAACCAATCCACCAATGTAGATGTGCTTCGGCTTCCCAGATTTTCTCCCTGATTGCGTCATAGCTTGTGCTCAGTATGAGGTGAGATGTTTTGCCAATACATATAACAATCCGGAGTGCCCTTCATCTCCATCAATATGGTGTCCGCTTGGATTCATGCCAACAATCTCCTTCATCGCCATGACCATCATGTGCATCTCTCTGAGGTTTATTGGCGAGGTGGAGGCTCAGGTGAAAATCACATTGGCTATTGCCCTCCTTGCATAGTTGATAGCTGGGTTGCGGATCCAGCTTCCTTTATGATGTGATCATGGAATGCTCTAGTTATGAGGAGATACTCAAGGGAGATGTGCTGGAGCAATGATAAGATCACTGATTAGGCGCTTCNAAGATCACTGATTAGGCGCTTCAATCAAGCTATTGGAGGATTGCTTCAACAATTTGAAGAGCAAGAAATGCTGAAACCAAATAATACCTTGAAGCTTGCGTTGAGCATTCAAGAAGATTAACAAATGGGTGTGTAACTCATTTG
>OVBA01009524.1:0-10436 GCA_900406435.1 Lepidium aucheri | reverse complement strand
AAAATTTGTGTTTGAAGATTTTTGCAGGAAGACTTAGTCTTGAATCTCCTGAACCATACTCGGTAAAGGAATTAAAGCCTGATGGAAATTTAGTGTTGCTGGACACAACAGGTGATGAATTCCACAGGAAGGATGAACAACTCAAAGAGTTCATCAAGGATGAGATGAAAACCAAGGGAGTGATCATTACTCCTAATGATGATTTAGCTAATTAAGTGGCATTCAAGTCAAGCTATTGACTTTAAGCAAACGCTGAGTGGGAGGAAACCCACTAATAGGTAGTTTTTCTTTTCATAGTTTTTCTGTTTTAGTTTGATTTTTGGTTTTTTTTTGAGTTTATATTAGGTGAGAAAAAACGGACAAATGGGCTTTGATCGATTGAACCACTCAGCGATTGATCGATCAGTGGTACTTCAAGGGTTTACGCTCGATCTAGTGATTAATCTACACACATGTGATCGATCGATCATCGAAGAAGAAGGTAATACACTCGATCTTGTGATCAACCTTAGTAAGAGGATCGATCGATCAAACATGCAAGGAGAGGAGCGCTCGATCTGTTGATTGACCGGAAGACAGGCGATCGATCGATCAATCATCAGGGATCAAGGACGTACACTCGATCTATTGATCGACCTGCACAGTCCTAATCAATCGATCAGCGTGTTTTTATGCTTTAGGTGACTTTTAGGCGAAAAAACTTAAAAATCCTCAATCTTCCTCGATTCTTAACCGTTTTCTTCTATTCAAAGGCCTAACCTGATCGAAATTTCATCCTTTATCCAGTTATTTATTCATCTGATTTGATTGGAAAAGATCATGAGTAGAACTCGCGAGGGAAAGCACCTTCTCGTAAGGTTAGACGTTCAGCGAATGTAGAGGCATGACAGTCTTCGAATCCCCAAGTGTTCGAGCGAACATGTTTGCCTTGGCCTAGACCGGATAATGAGCCTTTTGAGAAGAATTTGGGCAATAGATTGGACCCATCATTGTTGAAGAACGACAATGCTTACAGAAAGAGGACAGAGGATTTGAGATGAGAAAGTTTCCATTGTGTGTTTTATGATCAGATGATGAGGAACACCCTCGTCCCGACCAAGTTTTTGTGTCCAACAACATTGAGAAAGCTTGGTATTCTTAATGATATGATGGGTATGCTCGAGAGATTAGGCCTTGGTACCTTCATGACCAAGCCACAACCGCTGTACCCAGAGGCAGTCTGACAGTTCTTAGCCTCATGTGATCTTCATCTCACAGCCGACCCACATGCTCCTTTGTATGCGGCTTATATGTCATTTCTGTATCGTGGTATTCGCTTTCACTTGATATTCAGCAGATTTGTCAGATCTATGGATTCCGCAAGGAAGCCAACATTCAGCTACCTTCTCGCCAATGTACTTTTCTTAGTGCTCTTTAGGATATTTTGGCTGATGGTGCACTTCAGGGCAGAGATTTGAAGCTCACACACGTCCGACATCCTGCGATTTGGATTGTGGCCAAGATGTTATGGTTGACAATTATGTGTAAGGAGATCAACACTGCCTTGACCTACGATACCATCATGCTTTGTATCCTACGATACCAGACTTGTACAGTTCTACACATACTTCGGATGTTGATCCTTGTGAGATCAACTAGGGATATGTGTTCATGAAGCTTCTTCCTGAATGTCGTTTCAGAGGCACTCCAAGTCAGTCTGTCACCGAGACGATATGTAGTCTCTTGACCCCCATGTTTGAGTACTTGCAGTTGGATCTTTGCAACACAGTGAAGAATGAGAGGATAGCATATGTTCATGATCGGCTCTTGACCAACTTCACCTACATCACTGAGTAGACAAAGTAGAGGTATTTTACTAGAGATATAGAGCCTTACCTTTGTTCTTTGCCTGTACCTGTGATTACATATGTCACCTATAGAGAGAATGTAATTTTCAAGCCACACATTGCACATCCTAAGATTGTAGTGTGAGAGAGAGAGCAGCCAACCTCAGCGACGAGCTCCACGGACACGTTCATTGATCGTAGCTCCAGAACCTACACAGCCACAACCCAACATTGCTTAAACACTCGAGCATCTTATTCCAGAGTACAGTGCAGAGTATGATATTCCTCCTTTCTCTGATGATTTTACTGAGCAGCAGTATCGACATTGGCACTATGAGACAGAGCACATGAAGCATTTGATGAGGAGACACCTCTGGGAGGCACTTAGGAGGATACCGGTTGCTTTTTGTATGAGTGCACCTGCTGTAGATCAGCCATAGAATGGCACGAGAGCTGATGCCCGTCGATCAGATGTTGCTGGACATCGATATGAGGCTGATTCCAAGGAGACAGAGGATCAGCTACTTGAGCAGCGCATTCCTCGTCAATGTAGACGAGCACCAGGAGACCGAGAGAGCCAGAGCCCTGAGTGATCGGTTTTTCTTACCATTTTTCTTTCTTTATTTTCGATTTTTTCTGTTTTGTTTCTTTTTATGCGTAAGTCATGATCTTTTCTAGCATGTTTACACACCGAGGATGGTGTGAAGTAAGTCTGGGGGAGATGCACTTTCTGTGACTAACGCCTTTTTTCTTTGTTTTGTTTCTTTTTAGTTGTTATGTTCAGATTTTAACTCTATCTATGTTATGCTTTTGAGCTTTTGAAACTTGTTGTCTAAGGAACCATAACTTTCGAGGATTGTTGCACCATTATGCTTTTAGGATTGTTGATATGCACTTGTTGGGAATTGATTGACTATTGGAAAACCTAGACACAAAGCATCTTCTCAGTGACACATATCGATTTTAGGTATTCGAAGAATCTATGCCGATTTCAACTTTAACTTGACTTAATTTTCTTGTCAAGGGGATTGATATGCATTGGATCAGATTCCTCTCTTCAGTCCTGAAAAACTTATCTGTGTGAGTATGGTTACCCTCTCTTAGATATTCGAATGTTTTAAGTTTTTGATGTAACTATAAAACAAAGTTGAATCATATTAAAAGATGGCCACGAATCAAAATTTTTGTTCCAACGAAGCCATTTTTTCTTTCATTATTTGAGTTGCTAAAGAACCAACCAGTTGAAAAAATAAAATGATACCCTAGGTAAGTAGGGAGATATCTGGTTGGACAGCCAATAAAAAAATTGATACCCTAGGTAAGTAGGGAAAGATTGGCTGAGTAGTCGATAAAAAAAATAAAGTGATACCCTAGATAAGTAGGGAAAATCAACTGCAAATGAATGGAATGAGAGAAACGGAACCGTTGGAAGATATTCTTGTGTTCAGGTAAAGGCTGATGATGAGTCCATGTGTTCATTGATTGATACTCCCTTGATGAGACAACACTTAGATGATTAGGAAGTCGGTATGGTGCATTTGGGTATTTTGATATCGGTTGTGGAGTCTAATTGGCAAGAAGCTAAGTTTGGGGATAATACAAGGTTGTCTCGATACCAACAAGTAAGTGTCGATTGGTTCATATGAAATGTATTGTGCAATGTCTGATACGAATGAGTTCCTTGAGGGAATCTTCTCTTTGTTATTTTCTTTTTTTGCTTGAGGACAAGCAAGAAGCTAAGTATGAGGGAATTGATATACCTCTATTTTACAGGTTTTAAGCTCAATAACATGCCTGTTTTTAGAGTTTTTGTCTGTGTTTTGTGTCACTTTCAGGTGTAAAACGTAGAAACTTAGATTATTGGCATTGGAGTTTCGTTTGGATGATTTTGGAGCATTACTTAAAGTTTCACGGATATAGCCTATGATCGATCGATCAACACCTTGATCGATCGATCAAACTTGCTTGCCAGATCATTGTTCGACCGCACAATCGACCTGTTTAGCTAGAAACACAAGTTAGTGATCGATCGATCAACATCTTAATCGATCGATCAACGAGCATCCGAAGCAAATACCTAATTTTTCTTTTTTGCACCTAGATCTCAGGACATATAAATACTTTTATTTTATGTTTCTTTTACACATCGTTCATTATTCACAGAGAACTTTGATAGTTATTCAGTAAGATAGAGAGAGAGAGTGAGAGAAAATTCAACATTGAGAAGAATCTCTAAACTCCTTTTTATATTTTTATGCAATTTCAGTTTATTTTTATTATGTTTTTTGTTTCAATCTAAATCATGTGTGAGTAGTTCACCAATCAGATTTAGGGTTTCTAGGGATTTAGGAATCAATGATTAGGGACAAATAGAATCGAATCCAATAAGAGTATTCTCCATCTAATTCTTGTACTTAATGCTTAGATAGCCTGATCAACTAATCTATGAACCTATGTTGTTAGAACTCCAAAAGCTTGCTAGGAATTTGAACTAGATTAGATGAGCAATCAATCTTAGACCATAATATCTGATGTTTATGTTGATTATGGATAGTTGAACCTACTTGATTAATGCCTATTCGTAATTTGGAACCAACGAGAGTTAGGACCTCTAGATTATCGAGTAGAGTCTCAAGTAGTACGAGAGTAGGCTTGTTATACCTTTCTGGTCAAGTCGAGAATTGAGCTTAAACTATGTTCTGAATAGTTTCCTAGTTAGATTCCTACTTCCCGATGAATACCATATGCTTGGTGCCTTTTTTTATATAGTTTACATCGTTTAAGTTGCTAGTTAATCACCAAAATCTGATTAGTATAGGTTGAGAAATATAAGCGATAGTCAATAGTGCAATACTTGGTTCTTCGTGGATACGATCCTTTAGTACTACTACTTCATTGTTGTGCACTTGTAGTAGATAGCTTTAGGTTAAAACCTGATACGCATCAAGTTCCCCGGCAACGTCGCCAAAATTGATATAGAGTTAATTATACCAATTTAACCTCTCGTGTGTATCGTATCGATGTAGCACTTAAGGATCAAATCTACGAGGACCAACGGTTACACCATCAATCTCTAGAGTGAACTTAATCTTTTCTCCTCTCCTCTATCCTACATGATTTTTCTCTCTCCTGCCACTTGACATATGTACCCCTGACCGTTGGTTGTCTTCGTGTTGACCACATCAACCTTTTTTCCTTCTATTTATTTTAAGTTTCTTTGTCAAAGTGAACTGGCCAAATATTTTATGTGAGCATGGACATATTTTGTCTATGTCCTTCCTTTACAATGTCATTGTTTGTATTGACATATTCTTTGTAACCACGATTAACTGCATGGACATTCACATATGCAATTTCATATCAAGAGACTAAACATATGTCTCATATGTTCATTATTCTACAATATCATTCTTCGTATGGACATATATATTGACATGATATTTAACTACATGGACATGTACATCTACTATTTACTATCAATGGACATGACTATATGTCTCATTTGTCCATGATTCTCTAATGTCATTATTCGTATGGATATATGTATTGCCATGACTTTCAACTTCATGCACATGGACACGTCGAATTTCATAAATATGTCCATACTCATGTGTCTCATATGTCCATTATTTACAATGTCATTATTCGTATGGACATATCTATTGTCAGGACATTTAACTACATGGATATTGACATGTCCATATGAGCAACGATGGAGATGGACATATGAGACATATGTCTATGCCCATAAATATGAAATTGTACATATCCATGTCCATGTATTGAAAACTCATGTCAATATATATGTACATACGACCAATGACCTTATAAAATCATAGACTTTAAATACATATGTTTATGTCCATCGGTAGAATCATGGACATTAAAGACATATATGTCTACATCCATATAAAAGACACATGTCCATGTCAATTTATATGGACAAGGACAAATGTACATTGTTTACCGTCGAAATAGACATGGACAAACGTACAACATGTTCTCCATTAATATCCTTAAATTTTGTATAATATGGACATGGACAAATGTATTATATGCATGTCTGGTTACGTTTATGGACAAATGCTACATATGGACACAGACAAACATATTACATGTCTGGTACTAGACTAATAACCATAATTTCCAGTTATGGACATGGATAAATGACTTTATTTTTCATATATCAAAATGGACAAATGACTTTATTCTTCTTCGTGTGATTTATCTCTCCTTACTCTTCTTTTCAAACTCTGGTATATTGAGTTAACTGCCCTGCCCATACCGCTTTTTCTATGCCCGAGTTACAAACCTTTTCCTATTTCGTTTGCCATTACATTCAAAACCAATAGGCATTTCTGTTTTTTTTACTCAAAAAGCAGGATATTTCAGATGATGCCAAACATGTGGGTATTTTTGATGATTTAGCCAAACATTAGGGTATTTTCTTTGAAACTCTCTATTATTAATACATTTTATATAAAAAAAATCCAAAAACTGCACTACTTTTATTTCCACCAATTTTTGTTCCGCTTTTTTTTTATATCAAAACTACATTTTGTCCTGCACTTGTAACCCACCGCTTTGTTATGCCCGCCAAAACCGCAGTTACCAATCGGACCCTTAAAATATTGTTTAGCATTTTTTATTTATTAAAATTTTGGATATTAATATTGTACAAAAAGTAGATTTTAGATATTGGCTCATGCAAATGGTTACACATGCAAAATACATGATATTTTGATATCGGGAAAAATGCCAATTTAATACCGACCTTACCAAAAAAATAAAATTGAACTATGGACTCCGGCAATGATTTTGTTAAACAACAAATTTTTCGTTGACTTTTAATTAAACCGTCAACTTTAAGTTGACCAAGCCAACTGAACCCCGACAAAAATCCTAAATCAAAAATTTCTCTAAATTCAGGAGCTAAATCAATTTTTGAAAGTTCGATTAAGTTCTTATCTTCCTTTTGAAGAATCTCTAAGGTTGATTTTGTCTTTTCTTTCAAGAATGAGCTCAAACTCGTCGGTTTGAAATGTTATCTTGAAAGAAACAAATTTTACCTCATTTTTGAAAGAAAAAACAAAATCAAGTTTAGAGATTCTTCAAAAGGAAGATAAGAACTGAATCGAACTTTCAAAAATTGATTTGGCTTTCGAATTTAGAGAAATTTTTGATCTGGGTTTTCCGTTAGGGTTCAATTGACTTAGTCAACTTAAAGTTAAGAGTTTAATTAGAAGTCAACAAAAAATTTGTTGTTTAATAGATTATTACCGGTGTTCAGTGTTTAATTTTTTTTTTTTTGTAAGTTTCAGTATTAAATTGATATTTTTCCCTTTTGATATCATATATCAAATGACAGAATAATAATAAAATTCATAAAGTTTTCATTTAATTTCTTCCATTCAAACTACGTTAAATTATATTTTTTTTTTATGTAGAATCTCTTTTGCTTTTTCTATAATAACACGAAGAAGAAGATAAGTGATGCTAAGTTTTTTTTTTTTTAACAAATAGATTTTCAAAATCTGATCTATAGTTTAAATGTTTTAACTGAAATATAGTAAAGTTTAAATTGACTACCTGCTACCAAACTTAATCGATAACAAATCAATTTGACCACTTACTTTTTAGCAAAAAAAAAAAGGTAATAAGCTATTAGATAAATTTGAGATGACAATTAATGTGGGAATAATATCAAAAGATAGAATGATTTCTTATGGAATCAATTCAACTTAAACATATACTTAGATCAGTAAACATTTTTGATGATTTATAAAGGTGAAATAGATTAGAATATGTCCTATAATTACTCTCTAGCTTCAAGTAAATAAACTTTTTTCTCTGTAAATCGAATTATACGGTTTAAAGAAGTCGATAGTGTTTGAGCAAGCGACTCTGCCACCTCAA
This sequence comes from Lepidium aucheri, assembly GCA_900406435.1. Classification (NCBI taxonomy): domain Eukaryota; kingdom Viridiplantae; phylum Streptophyta; class Magnoliopsida; order Brassicales; family Brassicaceae; genus Lepidium; species Lepidium aucheri. The sequence continues at coordinate 2,694 of OVBA01009524.1, read as the reverse complement.
CAAGTTGGTCTCAACAAAGAATTTATATTTATAAACATTTGAGTCGTTAACTTTTATATTATATTAGGAAATAATATTCCACGTCGAAAGTTGGAAGGGATCCTCTCTATTATATATAACATATGGATCTCTCCACTCATTGCCAATTGGTTTTGAGTTGGAAGCCCATAATCTAATATGATATCAGAGTCCACGATTCATGTTATCTAACCCGATCTGACCTATAATTGGTTCAATTATCAACAACTCATATCCAAAATTGGTGCCGTCGATCCATATCTGAACATATCGAGATCAATAATTAAAGAGCCATCATTTCGAAGAAACGTATTAAAAAAATAATGTCTCATATCGACTATATACAACATACGGACCTGTCACTCATTGTCAAAATTGGAACTAAGCGCATAATCTAATACTTTAAACAACAGTACACGCCATCTTAAGAATCTTAACCAATAGTCTAATACACAATTATTTGTATACATCTGCTAAACACATTAATTTATTTTTAGAGAAAAGTTAAACTGTATACATAAAAAGATATCTCAACCATCTTTATGAACGAATAATGATAGTCAATATTTGATGTCACAAAATCGAAATTGAACTAGCATTCACATTAATATAACAATTTAGTGGATATGTGAAAATCGATATTTTGATGCTGAGAAAATTCAAATATTTTGACGCGTACGTAACTTTAAGGACCATCATAAATTGAATAGTTTAGAAAAAAAAAATTATTCAATAATGAGTTAAATATTCCATCTGTAATTCTAACATTTTACACACAAATTAAGGAAACATATTAAAACTCTATTTTTTTGTTTTTTTGTCAACCTTACTCATTCTTTTTAGTACTAGTGAGATCGACAAAGGCCCGATCCATAGCCAAATTTTCCTTCCTTCCCCCTTGCATCTGGGAGAAATCGAACTCGGGTGCCTGAGGAATGCTAAAGTGGTCTCTACCACTGGGGCACACGTCCTCGGCATTAAAACTCTATTATACTCCTAAAAACTTGTTGACTTTTGATATTCTTTTTTTTTATTAGTTAATAATAAGGTTAAATTAGATCATTTATGCTAAAAGTTACATCGTAAATCTAAAACGATATTTATTTTGAAACAAAAAAATAATCCTAAAACGACAATTATTGTGAAACGGAGGCCGTATTTATTGTTCAAAATAACATATAACTATTTTCAAACACAACGTGTGTATTATAATCCAAACGTTTAGATAATAAACTTTGAAAAGCCTCCATAGTATATAAATATATCATACTAATTGTTCATTAGTTTAAGATTATTAAATTGAAATCAACCACTCCAATAATCTTAGAAAGTCTATACCTGCTTTTTTCGTCCGCATCTTCATAATCTCTATTTATTTACAAATATCAACCTCCATAAATTATTTTTTTATGAAACTCTATAATATTCGTCTTCTTTAAATTAACACCACAACAGTCTCTCATCTTCATAATCCTAAGCTCTTCTTCATTTGTCATAAAATCAGAATGAATCAATCCGATCAGAGTCACTTTTCCGGTAATTCTCCATATTCGTTAATTTATTTATTTAACATCAAGATCATATAGAAGCTATATAATTTAATAATCTGTTTGGCCACAGTGGATAAACCTGCACAGACTTCGTCTGGGCCATACACAAGTCCACCGCCGATTGGTTATCCGACCAGAGAAGCTATGGTTGGTGATCCTCCGGCCGCTGCTGTGGAGACGAAGTCCAAAGGTGATGGATTTTGGAAAGGATGGTATGTTTTTGTTTTTATTTACTAGTAAAATCAAATAAAATCTTTACTTCTTTAGATAAGAGGATTATAGATCATAGTTCTAATTACTCGTTATTTAAATCTTTAACTCGTCATCAACTTTTTATATATATAAATTTACAAATTCGACACGGACTATTAGAACATGTTAATCAGAATTAAAATTTCAATCTGCTTTTTTTTTTCTTACATAGTTTTGTTTTAAATCCACCCTTGACTTACATTTTAATGTCACTTCAGATTTCTAAGTTAATTTTTCCAATCCAACTGAACATAAAAAAATTCTACTTATTTGTCAGAAATTGTAAAGTATAATCCATATATGAAAATTACAAGGCAAGAAAAAAAAAGGCTTACAAGTAATCTATGTTTTGGTTTTGTTTGGCAGTTGTGCTGCCATATGCTGCTGTTGTGTCCTGGACGCATGCTTCTGAGGCTTCGGAATATTAAATATTTCATACAATTTATTGATGTACAATAAATTGTATAAAGCTTGTTTATATTATTTTACTTACTCTTTGTACGAGATATACTCTATGGATGGTTGTTGTTAATTATGTTTTAAGTTTTACATTAAGTGGTTCTGTTATATTTATGTGAATTTCTTTGTCGAATATCATTCATGTTTATATTAAGGGCTTATTAACTCAATTCTTGGGGTCAATTGTAAAGTTGACCCCCAATTTTCTCTCTCCAAAATTTTTACTAAAATAATCTTGTGGGTCTATATATTTTCAATCATGCCATTAACTTTTTTTTTTCTTTTTTTTTAATTCCGAAAATGACTTAAAAATACATAAATATTTGTGACAAAACAACTTATTTACAACAATGTCATTGTCTAAAATATTTCCAACCACCATTAACAACCAAAAGTGAGCTTTAAATGCTCACTT